>RJWH01000472.1:0-46858 GCA_004363575.1 Solenodon paradoxus | reverse complement strand
CCCATGGAACTGGAGAAAATATTCACACACAACAAACAAATAAGAGATTAATCTCCAAAATATATATAAAGCTCACACTCCTTAAAATAAAAGGGCAAATGACCTGAATAGATACCTATGGAATAAAGACCCTCAAATGTCCTACAGACACATGAAAACAATAAGGTTCCTCATCATTCATCACAGAAATTCAAATTAAAAATTGCAGTGAGATATCACCTTACACCAATGAGAAAGAACTATATCAAAAGACTGGAAATAACAGGTGTTGGAGGGGTTGTGGAGAAAAAGGAACCTTTCTTCACTGTTGGTGGGAATGTAATTGGTGCAGTCTCTTTGGAAAACTGTATGGGGATTCTTCAGACAAAGATGGATCAGTAATCCCAATCTTGGGCATACTGCCAGATGATACAGAATCTCTAATCAGAAAAAAAAAGATCTGCACCCTAGTGTTAATAGCAGCACAGTTTGTAATAGTCAAGAATGGAAACAACTTAATTGTCCATTAAGAAATGACTGAATAAAAAAGCTGTGGTATATATAGACTTAGTGAAATTCTATGCATATACTAAAAAATAATAATAATGCAAATTTTCCCTTTAATACTGGAACTGGAAGGGATCATGCTAAGTAAAATAAGTCAGAAAGAAAAATAAATGTAGGATGGTGTCACTCATATGTAGAATATAATGAAATGAAACAAACATAAACTCCAGCAAAAAATCAGTGGGGTTTCAGGGGAGGAAGGAATGAAGGAGTGGAAAATGTGGTGGTAAAAAATACAGGAACTCCGGTGGTGAGTGTGGTGTGAAATAGAGACTGAGATGCAATTTCATAAAATGAATATGGATATAAAATTATAAACAAAAAAATACTCTAAAATTTAAGTCAACTGCAACTCAGTTGTATAATACAGAGTAGAAACAGAAACTTCATTAATTACTTTGGAAAAAATAAAGCGTGTACAGTAAGTATATGTACTTAGCTATGTTTAAATAAACCAATTATAGTCAAATTGAAGACATTTAAAATGTAATAATTGTATCACTTTAAACAACCATACAGAAATAATGTTTATATTGAAATCTACATTTTGTTCAGTATTTAAATTAATCAACTGTAGAACTGTAAAGTGCAATGAAATCTCTATTGAACTCATTTCCTTATATCAAATTTATATTGCTTCATATGTTACCTTTGTCAGTATAACTGGGACTTGCTCTGTAAACTTGTTCTAAATTTCTGTAACTGAGGAGAGGAAATAATATTAAAGAACTTAGTTTTCCTGTCCACTGGTTGCATAACTGGATTTTTTACAGGTTTAATTCTTCATCTTTCACTACAAATGGGTCATCTTTTCCACACATATACTACTTTATTGACTAATAAGGCACCTACTCATTCTATTTAATAATGTTTATACCAAAGATTCAGTGCACAAAATTAAAACTTGTGACGCTATTTACAATGGACCTTTCTTAAAAAGGGGTATAATTTTAATATAATTGATAGTACATTATTTGAGTTAGTAACAGAGTTAAAAATTATCAAATGATCAGTATTGTTTTATGTTTCACTCTGGTAAAATCACTTATCCTTCAAGTTATAAAAATTTGTCTCTAGTATATCAAAATTCTTTAGTGTTAGTTCCAGGAGTCAGTTTTTAATATCAGCAATAGTGTATGTTTCTTGTTTCCAAGATTATGTTTTATAAACAATTCCCCTTACTGTCACATCAGTTAGCCATGGTTGTCATCTTTACAGACCAATTTTTTCTCTTTTTGCTGGTCAGCTTTTGAAATATACTTGTGGCTTCACCCATCCTTGTATACCTTATCCAATTTTCTTTGTGTGGCTCTTTTTTTCTATCAAGCCTCTCAAATGAAGCCTTTAATAATCTTTCAAATTCAATTTAAGTTCTCTAGAATATAATACTCCTTTCTGATGTGCTAATATTCTCTAAAGACCAAATTTAGCCCTTTTTAGAAACAGTTGTCTGCTATAATTTTTCATGTTTAAAATCTTAGAGGTACTCCATAAATATGTTCGTGGAGCTGATATGTGAATCAATGTATTTGCATTTCATCATAAATTCATTTGGGGGTATTACAGCAAATGTGTGATAATTATTTTTAGAAATAAAAAATGGTAAATCTGCCATGTTGTTAAAAGTTCTCCATTATTAAGTCTTAATTTTTATAGCTAATGGGACATATTCTTACATGTTTGTTAACATTCATCTAGGAAGTATTTATTTATTATAAATATTGAGACAAGATGATATATTCAACATATAAGCCTACATGGATGTGTTTATCATTCATCAAATATATGATGACATACCACACTACCATCACATTACTGAAAGTCCTTCACCACTGTTCACTGGATCCCCAGCAACACTTGTCCTGATCCCCACCCACTTCCTAGCTGGTAACCTCTTGTATTATTATTTTCCAAGATTTGGTTTGATTTTGTCTGTTCATTTACTTTGTTTATATTCTACATATGAATGAGATAATTGGGTATTTGTCTTTTTCCTTCTGACTTAGTGCATTTAGCAAAGGCACATATGACAGGATTTCATCTTCTTTAAGGGTTATATAGTATTTCAATATAATGTATGTGTATGCACACACATATACCACATCATCTTCAGTCATCTGATAATAGGCAATTAAGCAGTTTCCAATTCTTTGCTATTGAAAATAATGCTGTAATAAACATTGGGTACATTAAGCCATTCTTAGATGTATGATGTAGAAATATCTTCTTCCAGTCAACAGGATGCCTTTTTGTTCTGGCAATAGTTTTTTTGATATATATGTGTATATATCTCTACATATATATGATAATATATATATATTATCATACCATATGGAAATAATAAGAGTTTTACTTCTTCCTTTCCAATTTTGATTGCTTTTATTTCCTCTTCTTGTATAATTGTTCTGGTTAAGACCTCCAACAAGACAATAAGATGTCACGTATCACTGATGTGAGTGGACAACCCTGTCTTCCTGATGCTAGAAAAAAATACTTTTAGTTTTTCACTACTGAGCATGAATATTGATTTTGGCTTTATCATATGACCTTTATTATATTGAGGTATCTATCTCCATTTTATATAGTTTTTTTTAATCAATAGGCATGGAATCTTATCAAAGTCTTTTGCTTAATCCATTGCTATGATCATATCATTTTTCTCCTTACTCTTGTTGATGTACAATATTGCATTAGTAGATTTGTGTATGTTGAACCATGTTTTAATTCTGGGGATAAATCCCACTTAGCCATGATGATCCTTTTGATGTGTTGTTGGATTCACCTTTCTAAATTTTTGAAGATTTTAGCATCTATGTTTATTGGTTATTGGTCTATAATCTTTTTATTGTTGGCATCCATGTCTGCTTTTGGTATCATGAATAATTTACCTCATAGAATATATTTAAAATGTTTACTCTTCTTCAAATTTTGGGAAAGTGTGAGAATAGAATTTTTTCTTTGAAATTTTGATAAAGCATAAGTAAATTCCTCTTGTCCTGGGCTTTTAAATTTGGGGAGACTTTTTACTTTTTCAATTTTCTTGCTTACCATACAGACATCTTACTGTTCAGTTTTTCTATTTCTTCCTGTTTCAATTTAGTGCATGTTATAACTGCATGTTATTTACATGTTTCTAAAAAACTTTCCATATCTTCTAGGTTTTCCAGTATATCGTCATATAAATTTTCATAAGTCTCTTAAAATTCTTCATTTCAAAAGTACTTTTTTATAACTTTTTCCCTTTCATTTTCGATTCTAGTTACTAGAGATTTCTCTTTTTTCTTAGTGAGCCTAGTCAATTTTTTGTCAATTTTATTATTTTTCAAAACAACCAGTTTTTTTCATTCACTGATCTTGTTTTTTTAATTTTTAGTTTACATATTTCTGCTTGAATTTGTATTTTTCCTTCTACTGAGTTTTGGTTTCAATTCTTCTTACTAGAAGCATTTTGTTTAACCTCAACATATTTTGGAATATTCCAGCATTTTTGATGCTTAGTATGATTTCAATCTTTGTAAATTTGTTGACTCTCATTTTGTTTTCCAACATATGAATTACCCTTGAGAATGTTCCATACTCACTTGAGAAAAATGTGAATTTTACAATTGCTGGGAGAAGTATTTTATAAATATCTCTTAAACCCATCTGTTCTAATTTGTTACTTAAGGCTATTATTTGTTTGTTAATTTTCTACTTGTTTGATAGGTCTATTGTTGTAAGTGGGGTGTTGAAATCGCATACTATCATTGTATTGATATCAGTGTCTCTCTTTAATTCTGTTAATGACTGCTTTATGCTTTTGATATTCCATTTAGAGCATGCATATTATTAAGTTACATCTTGTCAAATTCACCTTTTAATCAATATGTAATGTCCATCCCTCTATTTTGTTACCTACTTTAGCAGGATGTCTATTTTATTTGATGTAAGTATAGCTGTTCTTTCTCATTTTGGGTTAGTATTTGACTGTAGAATTGTCTTCCAACCATTGATTTTGAGGCTGTTTATCTTTAGAATGTAAATGAGTTCCCTGTAAGCAGCATGTAATTGGATTATATTTTTAAATCCAGTTGGCCTCCCTATGACTTGGTTGGTGAATTTAATCCATTAACATTTAGCCTCAATAAAAATATGTAACTGTTTGCTGCCACTTTATTGCTTTATGAGTATTGTTGTAAAAAGTATATTTGCTGTTCTCTTTCTCTTCTTAGGTGCTTTGAAGCCATTTATGTTGTGATCTATTTTCCTTTTGATTTTATTCTTTGTTAGTGTTTGTGTTTTAAGAGTACTCAGCTTTCTATGTTTATAACCTATTTTTAATTAAAATTACATTAGTCTTGAGCTCATTATTACAGTCTATATTGTTTTTCTTTTCCCACATTTCATATCTTGGAAGTCTTGCTGCTTCTAGGTTTCATTTCATTTTATAGATCATCTTTTAGTATTTTTTGTAAGGTTGGTTTTGGGCGATGAATTTCTTTAAATTTTATTTTCCTGCAAAGTTTTTTTTTTTTTTTTTTTTTATAATCATTCCTTCAATATGAAGTAATCTTGCAGGGTAGTGTCTCCTTTGTTTAAAGTTACTTTCTCTCTTGTATATATCATGACATTCACTTATGGCATGTAAAGTTTCAACTGGGTAATATCTAATAGTTTTGTGGGGACTCCTTTGTGTATAACTCATTTTTCTCTAGTTTAAGTTTCTCTTTAATTTTTATCATTTTAATGACAATGTATTTTGGTGTAGGCCAATCTGATTTCTTTTGCCTTGAACTTTTGAACTGCCTGCATTGGAGCTGTGATTTTTCCTCTGGTTGGCTATTATTTCTTCAAGTAGTTTCTACCCCCCATATTCATTTTCTTTATTTCTCTCTCCTCCTTCCGGGATCCCTATAATGCAAATGTTGTCCTCTTGATTTTATCCTATTGGTCTTGTAAATAATTATTCTTTTAATTATTTTTTACTCTTTGTAGGTCTGCTTGAGGGCATTCCAATATCCTATCTTTTAGCTCAATGATTTGATTAGAGTTGAGCCCCTCTGTTGTGTTCTTTAATTTCATGTATTCTGTTTTGAACTGCCTCATATTTTTTCTATTTTTATTGTAGCTTTCTCTTTGTACCTCCATTGTTTTCCTGATTTCTGTATTATTAAAAATGTTGCTTTAAATTCTTCATAAGGTAGTTTATATAATTGTTGTTCAGATTTCCCCCACGTAATTTTTTTTTGCACACTTAAATAAGCTTCTATGTATAGGTTCCCCATTCCTCTTATATATGTCAACACACCCTGTTTGGATCCATTGTTTCTGTATATTTCTCTGTCTCATTAATATATTTTTAATTTGTTTATTACTATGGATTCAGTTTCCCTAGTGTATGGCCTTGTGTTAGGGTATTAAGTTGAATAATAAAGGCCTGATCTGGAATACTTGACTTTCCTTAGTTCTGTGATCTCAATACTTGTCAGAATTATTAATGCTCTGAACCGCCTTTGTGTTGAGATCCAAGAGTTCAGGTTGCAGTTGGGGTAGGAAATTCCCCAGGGTCACAAGCAGAAACATAAAGGAAGACAGAAAGAGATCCAAGAATTTGGTTCTTGTCTGCAAGTCGTCATGGAGAGAGAGAGAGAGAGAGAGAGAGAGAGAGAGAGAGAGGAAAAAAGAGAGAGAACTGGAAACTCATCTAGAAATATACAATTCTCTGAGAAAAACCCTCAGAACTCTAGTGGCAGTTCCAGTAGGAGGAGGTAAACCAGCCCTGGGGACTGAGAGTGAAAGTTCTAAGAAGTACCAAGTAGATAGCAAAGCTGCTTAGTAGTAGTCCTAGCCTGGTATAATTTGCTATTTTGATGGAATTCTCCAGTTGTTTTACCTTAGAGAACTGGTATATGGAATGTTCCTTGTCAACATCCATTCAACTATCTGCAATGGTACTGGAGTCCTGACTCTGTCTCAAGCAGCTGCAGTGAAACAGATGTAAGCACTAACAGTTCTACATAAGTATGCTGATGGTTGGGACATTTGCCCTGGGGGCTTTCCTACAATTGCACCCTCCACTGTCTATACTGTGCAGAATCAACATCTTGGTTCAGAAGGAGTTGCTCCTCTTTTAATCTCAGACCAAGATTTTTGGTTCAAACCTGAAAGCCAGTTTCCAAGTATGAGTAACCCACTAAGGGGTCAGCTCCAGAGAGTAGAGAATCTAGTATTACTGATATCTCAATAAAGTTGGCCTTGTGTCTCCAAACAAGGCAGCATGACAAAACAGATTGTTTCCTCCTACCTTTTAATAAAGTTCTCTCTTTGAGAAGATTCCAGTCCTCATTCTTTGCAAAGGTTGTAATTAGTAAATTGTGTCTTTTTGTTCTGTTCGTGGGGAGGAGATGTGCTCAAGATTTTAACAATCAGCAATCTTGGAACCCTAAATGCAAATAAATTTCAAAATAATTGATTTTATTAAATGATTCAGAATAGGGTAGCATCCCATCAAGCAAGTATAAAGGTGGTGCAAAGAATTCTAAAAATGGAAGGTATTTATATCAGAAAACAGGGTAGGAAAAGAAACTTTCAGACACTTACCTTTCTTAAAGAAAAGCAAAGAGTCTTATCAGATTATATATGTTGACATATATAAGAGGAATGGGGAACCTATACATAGAAGCTTATTTAAGTGTGCAAAAAAAAATTACGTGGGGGAAATCTGAACAACAATTATATAAACTAACTAGGAAATTCCAGATTGCTTTAAAATTTCATTTTATGAGAGACTGAAACTAATTAGATTTGATCATGTCTTGAATGGGTTTGGTATAAGACTATTTGGGCCCTTTATTTATTTATTTTTTTAACAGTAATTTGACGCCTGCCATTAATTTTGAGAAATTCTTAGTCATTACTTTTAGTATTTCTGTTAGGCTGGCCCAGGGACAAAAGCAGCAGCGGCCATGCCCGGGAAAGGCCAAGCCCGGGAAAAAGGTGGATGACATCAGAATAAGGAATGCAACCCCCACACCTGGATTCACAGGGCCAATCCCAATCGCCATATGGGAAGCCCGTGAAATTCCTCTGCTTAAAGAGCCGGTCCCCCTTTGCTCTGGGCGCGACTTCCAAGCCCGTGACTTCCCGGCCCTCTGCGGACTTGGGAGTTTCGCCCGGGTGTGCAAACCCCAATAAAGCCCTGGCTATTCGACATTTTTTGTCTGAGCTTTTCTCCTCGCCGAGCCCAGAAAAACCTTACATTTTGGTGCCGAAACCCAGGAGGAGCTGTTGTCTGCTTAGGACCGCTTCTCTTCCCGCTCCCCGAGGAGGCCTAGTGGCCACCCCTCCCGTCCAGACTAGGAACCAGGGTAAGTGTCACTGTCCCAGATTTTTTGGTCCCCAACCGCTGAATCCGGGCCCCTGGGTACTGATACCGAGAGACTGCTCTCACGGAAAATCGCAGCGCTGCGTCAGGGTCACCCTTTCCGGAGAAACTGTTCTCCTCCTCCGTAACCAGGATCTGAGCGAAAGAGGAGACATCCCTGCACTCAGACTCCCATTTGTCTGACCTGCTCAACAGACTGGGTTGAGGGACGCCAATTCCCTATCTGTTGTTCCTTGGGGACCAAAAAATGGGAGGGTAAGATTACGGCCAGGCCATTATACCAGCCTGACACTTTCAAATTCGCTACCCTGATGGACTTAGACAATTTCTGCCCATGGACCGGGAAATGGCCTGAGGTTCCCTACATCCAGGGCTTTTGGACTTTGCACTCCCGCCCCCACCCCTGCCGTCTCTGCTCCACCTCCCGGGGTTGGAGCCTGGTGGCCCTTCCACACCCTCTGTTCCGGGGCTTCCTTCCTCCTCCTCTAACTCTGCAGGGGGCCCCCGCCCCTCCTCCTCCCCCCTCCCCCTACCACCTGCAGCCAAAAAAGAAAAAAACTGAAAAAGGCTGAGGATGGTCCCCAAACCCCGATGTGAGATCTGGTGAACATGGCATTTAAGGTTCTTAATAATCGGGAAGCAGAGGCTGAAGCCGCCCGCCAGGCACGCTTACAGCAAAAAGTAACCCTGCAGACCCAGGCTATGCTGGCGGCCCTGCGGCTGGTGGCGATGAGGGCAAAGCCTAAAACTGGAATGAAGGCAGCCCCGCCAAGGAGGCCTTGCCCAGACTGCTGGCAGCTCGGCCACTGGAAGGATACTTGTCCCCTTAAGAGCTCGTCCCCTGCGCCTCCACGCGGAGAATTAGCTCAAGGCGCGAACTCGCCTCTGGCCACATCGGAGCTCCTTGGGCTTCTGAATGCCTCCCCACCCTCGCAGAGCCCAGGGTAACGTTGCAGGTAGCGAGTAAGTCCATCTTTTCTCGTGGACACGGGGGCTGCCTACTCTGTTTTACTGTTTTGTTTTGTTTTGTTTTTTCTGGACCCCTAGTTCCTTCCCAGATCTCAGTAATGGGGGTAGACGGGACCCATCTTGCCTCCGAGGGACCCCTCCACCTAACTGTAGCCTGGACGGTTCTGTTCTCCCATTCCTTCCTTATCATCACCAGACAGGTTAATGTAAATCACTTGGGGGCATGAATAGCACCCGCCCAGTGCCTCTCTGCAGGGGCTTGTGAATCTTTGATTCCTATATGGTCTGCGGCAGCTGCTTGCTGATCCAGGCAATTTTGGAGAGCCTCATTGATTTGTAATTTGGTTACTGGCAGAATGATTTTCTCTGGGTCAGAGGCTATGGGCTGGCGCAAACTTTGCCGACCATAAAACACCACAAGACTGAGCTTTTCAAGATAAGTTTGCAATTTTTTTTATGTGTTTGTTTGTTTTGTTTGCAGGTTGGGTAAGAATACCCAATCAGTGATATTTTTTTCCTTTTGAGTTAACACTCCTGTAGGAGAGTGAATGGTGGGAAACGCTGAAAATTGACACGGGAGCTCAAGGTCAACTTGATAGAGCTGGGCCTGTTGAGCATGCTGCTCAATGAGTTCTAGTTTGCGTTTTGCTGCTGGAGTTCGATTGTTTCATAAGCTCCCCATTGCTGTAAAAGATCTCTCCCACATAGATTGACAGCTATGTTGGTGATAAGGGCTGAAGAGTTCCCATTTGCCCATCAAGTTCTTGCAGGAACAGTGCTGCTTGTACGTAAACTAAAGTGGCCTGGTAGAGGAAAACGTCGACACTCTCCAAAATTTTAAAGACAAATTGAAAAAGGGCTACACCCCTTTAGAAATGGGGGTCCCATGGTAGCGCTTCCTGATTTTTTCCACTTTAGTCCTGATTGATGGGCCAGTTCTGATAATCTGTGTGTTACTAATGCTGTCTGAGATTCCTCCAGGTGCTGCTGCAGACCAGGGCCTACTCTCCTGGGCCAGATGACACCAACCTCTGACCCCCTCCCCTCTACACCCCACCTGTCAGCGGGAAGTAGCCAGAACGATCACGCCACCCCTTTATCCTATCAAAGAGGTTGGAATGTTAGGCTGGCCCAGGGACAAAAGCAGCAGCGGCCATGCCTGGGAAAGGCCAATCCCGGGAAAAAGGTGGATTCACAGGGCCAATCCCAATCGCCATATGGGAAGCCCGCAAAGTTCCTCTGCTTAAAGAGCCGGTACCCCTTTGTTCTGGGTGCGACTTCCAAGCCCGTGACTTCCCGGCCCTCTGCGGACTTGGGAGTTTCGCCCGGGTGTGCAAACCCCAATAAAGCCCTGGCTATTCGACATTTTTTGTCTGATTGAGCTTTTCTCCTCGCAGACCCCAGAAAAACCTTACAATTTCTACTATTCCTTTTTCTTTCTTTCTCTTATAAATTATGAATTATGTCTATGTTACAGTTATTGAAATTCTCTGTTTTGGGGTGTTCTGTTCCATTGCATTCTTTCATTATTCTTCCTTTAACTTCAGTTTGTAAAGTTAATATTAGCCTTTCAAGATTCAAGCTCACTGATTCTTTGGGCATGCTCAGTTTACTTATGACTCTATCCAAAACATATTTCATTTGTTAGTTTTAATTTAAATTTATTATTACAATGTTTTAGTTTATTTTAGAGTTTATTTCTCTTTTTGGATTACTCTTGTATAGTATATTTTTATATTTTTCTGCTAGAGATGTTAACATTCATCATTATTTTAAATTACTTTGTTAAGTATTCTAATGTGAGTTTGGTGCTAATGTTTTCTTTGTCTATTTTTGCCTTTTAAGATAATAGTATTTTTTATTGCAAACTGAAAATAATCATTGAGTAATAGGGACAGAGATAATTAGGCCTTTAGGTTTTATGTAAATCTGGTTAAGATGTAGGCTGCTTGTAACATTTGCTTTAACTGTAAGTTTATACACTTCAAATTCCTTTTGTTGCTTTGGTTTTGTTTCTCCCATTAATTTTGGTCTTCTCCTAAATACTTTTCTTCCACACGAGTCTGTGTTTTATAACTCATCTGTCCTCCATTCTTACTATATTGGATTCTTCTTGGTTAGGTGAGAAGTTGTGGGGAAAAGGAGTCCAGTTATATATTTTTTAATTAAACCTCATCATTTTAATTGGCCTGTCTGCTGTTGTGAACTTCAGAAGTGATTTTTTAGTTTCTGCCACAAGGATACAATGAGTTCTCATGGGTGAATATCCCTTTACTGGGCAGAATAAGACTCTTTTTCCCTGGAGAGTAGTCCTTTGTTATGATGAAGGCTTTGAAGTTAATTCACAAGTGTTCTTCCTCTTCCTCTCCCTTTGCCAGAGCCAAAATATTTCTTGGGTTTACACCGTGAAAGTATGTTGGAACTTTGGGAGGTAAAAACCTTGAAAATGTTCAGAGTCCTCTCATAATTGAAAACATATTGAATTTTTCTCTCATGTTCTATGGTCAGGAAATAAGAATTCTCCAAAATTTCCACTTAAGTGTTACTATTTGGGTTAAGCACCTTTTGTTCCAGGTAAGCAGATGTTTGTTGAGACGTACATTGTACTCCCCTCTTCCAATTTTGAGGTTGAAGATTTCCTTGTGTCCTCAGTTATTTGATGGGTGAAAGAAAAATTCTTCATTTTCAGTTTGTTGAGATTATTCTTGTTGTAGGTACAGAAGTGATAACTCCCAAGCTCCATCTTATGAAGGCCCTGTGCACCTGTATTTCAGGGATGGAACTTTCTCATTATTCCTATATTTCCCATTATGGCAAATAATCTCTGATCTCTTACTCATGATATGTCTAGTGCTGGAAGATTACCTGTCCCTAACACAGTGGCAGCCTACATCTGTCTGCTATCAGTGAATATTCAGAGATCCAGAGATCCAGCTTCTTTTCTCACTCCTGTCCCACCAGCAACTATTTTTTGCTTTGTAACAGGTAAGTGTCATTGCATTACTAACTTTCCTGCCTGGTCTTCACCAGTACACTGTGCTCAAGTAAGGTCCAAAGTGCTTCCAGGGATCTTCAAGTTCTTATTTTTCCTTTCAAAAGTAGGCAGACTCTGCATACTTGCCCCATGGGAACCAAGTATCTCTCTAGTCTCCATCTCTAAAATCATTGTTGCTCAGGAGTATATATTAGAGGACTCGGGAAGCAAACTGTGAGAAGATACCAACTTACTTTGTATTTAGGATTTCTAATGATTATTCTTTTTCCCATGTTCTACGGGACTCATCATCTACCCATGCTCTGATAAACGTGAAGCACTTTGTGATAGTCTATTTTCCTGGAGGAGTTCATCAATCTTTGGAATTCAGGAAGAATGGCAATCTTATGATATAAGCTACATGTTGTGTTCACAATGTATGCTTTTATAGATTATCTATCTTGTTCTTATTACTAGAAAAGAAGACACTCTTCTGCAGTTCTTATACCTGAGAAAACAGGTATTCCTAATTTTATATTTAAATAGAAATTTTTTCATATTATCACTTCTGGTTGTATTTAATATTCTTTTTATCAATTTATACAATCAATCTGAACACCCTGACTTCTTATGCAACTTAAAAATAACTTCAATAAACAACTCCTAGATATGCTCTAATAATTCATATAATTGATATTTTAGTTTTTAATTTTGCAGGCTCTTCAGATTTTTTTACTCTCTTCCTCCCTTTTGGCAGGTTCTGAAAATTATTTATTTAAATTATTTTTTAGTGCTCACTTTGTCTCAGACATTTTATGTCGAATGTTATAAACACTTAACAGAAATAAGATCATTTTATTCAAGAAAATCTCACATAAGTATGGCAGATGGACAATTTCAAAGTAATGTAATATATCTTAAAAGTAGAGTATGAGAACAGAATCAAGAGTACTATACTATTTGAGGACGTAAGAGATTAAGCCTAAACTGATTAAGATAGCATCTATGAAGTTAGAATTTCAAGGCTTTTATAATTTTAAAATTATACTACAGTGTCTAAAATATAAAATGTAGTTGTTTTTATATTGGTCATTGGTTTATTTCTCAATGAAATTAATGTTTGTTAACATAATCATATACTACCTCTAGATATAATGTTATCCTTGTTCTAAATAAATTCTAATACCTACCTGTGAAGTGTTTGATACATTTCAATGTCACATCATTTTAAAATATCAGTACTCATGCAATTCTTTTGAAACTAAGTTATTTAACAAATGAAATTTTGGTTATAGTTTAATTTAATAGATTATAACATAAAATATATCATTCTTTACACTCTTTTCTAACTTTGGCCTAACACCATAGTTTAATCCAAACTCCTTGGTTCTACCATATTATGCAATTTGTTACAGTGGTGACAACTGTTATTTTTCACTTTATTGGGATATAAAACAATCACTTTGAGCCAGACATTCTGTCACTTTTCATTATTTTAGGTTAGCATGATACACTATAGAAAACTGACCATCATGTTATAGGAGTTGCACTGATCATGAGTGGTTTCGTGGTTATAATCAATATAAATCTAGCATTTGATTCTGGAAACAGTTACTGCCAAAGGCATCTGAGAGCCATATTTCTGGCAAGTGAATCCACTGAAATATAGTAAGACAGTGTAAATAAAACAATATATCTTAAAATCAAGCAATGTCATATAATCCTATGGTTATGTGCCTCAGAAAAAATCAATGTGACTTCAAAGAAGTATAATATCAGGGATGTTCAAAGTTAACCATATGTTGAAAATGAGTTCATAGTAACAACCCAGGAAATCTAAATCTACTTCTATGGAATAAAACTAAATAATCCATTATGCTCAAATAAGGCCTTTGTTGAATAAAAAAGTACATGTGTATACAAGTACATTTGTGTTTTCATTGTGTGTATGTAAGAATTTAAATTTGAAAATATGGTGGAAAAGTCATTATTGAGCTTATTATTTAAAATAATATATAAGCTACTATGTTATAAATAAATGGAGCACTATAGTGAGATAAATGGTAAATATGGATCTCCAGTTAAGTTATATGTTGAAATAATTTTAGACTCACAGGAAGTTGAATAATAGTAGAGCTCCCATATCCTCCTTAGTCGAACTTCCTTAATGATAACAACTTCCTTAACTATTATATATTTATCATAGTCAAGAAATTGACATTGATACAATCTGATACACTTTATTCAGACTTCACGAGTTTTAAAGGCATTTTTATTTAGTTTATGATGCTATAAAATTATATCACAGATAACCACCATTGCAGTAGGATCCTGTATTATTCTGTCACCACAAAAATACTCGCTCATTATTTTAATACCCAATTCTCTCTCTCTAGTTCTTTTTTTTTTCATTAACTTTATTATTTCAGATGGTCATTTAAAGTAGCTGTTTCCCTGTTAATTTTCTGCCTGGTAGATCTGACCATTGTTGTAAGTGGGTTGTTGAAGTCTCCCATTAATATTGTGTAGTCATCAATGTCTCCCTTCAGGTCTAATAATACCTGCTTGATATATTTTGATGCTCCTTCACTTGATGCATATATGTTAATAAATGTTATGTCTTCCTGCTAGATTGATCCTTTAATCATTACATAGCCTCCATCTGTCTTTTGTTATGTTTTTTAGCTGGCAGTATGTTTTATCTGATATGAGTATAGCTGTTTCTGCTCTTTTGTGGTTGCCATTTGACTATAGGATTGTCTTCCAGTCATTGACTTTGAGCCTTTGTTTATCTTTTGGAAGAAGGTGGGTTTCCTGAATGTAGCAGAAGGTTGGATTATGCTTTTTAAATCATTCAGGCACTCTGCATCATTAGATTGCTGATTTCAGTCTGTTAATGTTTAGGGTGATTATTGATATGTAGCTACATTTTGTCATTTTGCTTTTGTCTTCTGTATGTTGCTCCAGACAATGCTTTTGTTTTTCTCTTTCTCCCAGGTAGGAGGGTTATAGTTACATTTTGATTGGTTTTTCTTTTTGTATTCTTCTTTGCTTTTTTTTCCCTGAGGATGTATTATCTTGAAGTTAGTATTAACAACTCTATATTTATTTTCTATTTTTATTTGAAATCATATTAGTCTTCCAGTCATTCTATCAGCTTTTTTGTTCTCTTTTTTCCCTCCCACTTTTTATATTTTCTGTCTTACTGTTTTTATGTGGATTTTCTTTATGCTTTATAGAGCATAATTTAATAGACTTTGTAAAGCTTGTTTTGTGGTGATTAAATCCTTTAACTTTTGCTTATCAGAAAAGATTTTTATCATTCCTACAGTTCTGAATGATAATCTCACAAGGGATAGTATCCTAGATTGAAAGTCCTTTTCTTTCAGCGTTTAATATATCATGCCATTCCCTTCTGGTCTGTAGAGTTTCAGCTGAGAAGTCTGCTGCCAATCTTATTGGGACTCCTTTTTATGGCACATGTCTTTCTATGGCCACTTTTTAAGGTTCTTTATCTTGTTTGTTTGTTTTTGATTTTTTATTTTAATGATAATATGTCTAGCTGTAGTTATGTTTGAGTTTCTTTTTTTTTAGAAACTTCTGAGCTTCATAAGTCTGAAGGTTTACTGCATTCTTCAAGTTTGGGAAGTCCTCATCTATTATTTCTTCAAATACAGTTTCTACTCCCATTTTTCTCTTCTTCTGGGACCCCTCTAATGAGAATGCTGTTCCTTTTGATGTCATCCCAAAGGTATTGAATGCTGCCTTCATTTCTTTGCATTTTTAATATTTGTTTATTTGCTTGACTGAGTTCCTCTGTTCTGTATTCTAGATCACTGATTCTACTGGAAGCTTCATCCATCCTCTTATTGAGTCCCTCTATTGTATTCTGTAGTTCAGCTATTGTATTCTTCATTTCTTTGATATTTTGATTATTTCTTCTTTCTTTTTTTAATGTTCTTTTATTTCCTCTTCTTTCCTGGAATCCCATGATTATGTTAATCACTGCTACCCTGAATTAATCTTCAGGTAGTTTGCATACATCTGTAGTCAGATTTTCTCTTTGTTTTTGGTTGAATCTATCATTTCATGTATATTTCCCTCTCCCTGTGCTCTGTTTTGACATTCTGCTTATACTACTGTGGGTTCAGTTCCCTGTAGTGATGATGTTGTGAAGGGTGAGCACCCTGCTGCTGGTCCAGAATTGGCAATTAAGCTTCAGTTCTACCTCTACCCAAAGGGTGGTGCTAACATGTAGCACTGAGGTTTATTCCCTTCAGGGAGACTACTGTCTTCCTTTAATCCTGGGGGCAGGATGTCTGGTGGGTGGGATGTCTGTTGACTGGATCCTGAGACACTGCAAAATAGTGTTTGGAAAGGCCAGGTGTGGGGAGTTTTCCTAGATACCTGCCAGTTATGGCAGCACTCAGTGTAATTAAACCACGTGTGCTTCAGCTGTCTTTGGAGTGCTGGTTCTCTTTCCATCCCACCAAGATGGCAAGTCTCCCCTGTGTCCGAGGCCGGGCCCAGTGGGTATGCTCATCGCTGCCTCTGTACTAGGTCTCCAGCCTTTTCATTTTCCCCCCAAATCTCCACCCCACTGCTGGGCTCTTTTGTCGAGTCCTATATCTGTGAGTTAGCTGCATATTGGGACATTGTCACCTACTCTGTCATCATGAAATTGCTCCACCTCTGCATCCACTGTGCCTGCCATTCCTTGGTATTTGCCTCTGGAAAATAGGTGAATTTCTCATTTTGTTCTCTGCGGGGGATCTGAATCTCATCCCTACCAGTTCACTATCTTCCTTCTCTCCCAATTATTGATATAATTTTAAAAAGATAAATCTACAAGTATAATAAAAGTTTTTTAAATTTATATTATTTCTGCTTAACTCATTTTTTATAATTTAATATTTATTGAGGTAAATGCTTTACAAAATAAATCCGTATGTACAGTTTCTCCATTCCTCAGATACATGACAACACTGCCCACCAACATAATACTGAAAGTTTTAACATAGTCCATTGGATCCCACCACCACTTGCCCATACCCCTTTCTCTGTTCTCTACTAATCTCAGTTCTGTTGATAATGTTCAAGGGTTATTTTTTGTTCAATCTTTCCTTTTCTTTGTTTCTTTATATTCCATATTGAGCAATGTTATCCAATATTTGTCTTTCCTCTTCTGACTTATTTCACTTAACACATGCTCCTTTAGTTCTATTCATGTCATCTCAAATGATAGGATTTCATCTTTCCTAAGTTTTACAGTATTGTACTGAGTGTGTGTGTACATATATATGAAAATATATATGAATGTATACATATCACATCTTCTTTATACATTCATCTGATGATGGGCATTTAGGTAATTTCTAATTATTCACTCTTAAAAATAATATTGCAATAAATATAGGGGTATGATTATATCTATGAATTAATTTTTTGTGTTTTGTGGTATAAATAGCCAAAAGTGAAAAGACTATATATGGGAATTCCATTTTCAATATTTTGAGGAAATTCCATACTGCTTTTCATTTGAGTTTCAAAAATTTACATTCCCATCAACAGTATAAAAGATTTCCTTTTACTTCGTACCCTCACCAGCATTTGTTATTTTCACAATTTTGGATAACAGCCAATTTAATAAGTGTAAGGTGGCATCTCATTGTTTTGATATGCATTTTCCTAATAATGAGGGAGAACTTTATATATCTGTTGCCCATCTGAATGTCATCTTTAGAAATATGTCTATCCAATTCCTCTGCCCTTTTTGTTTTTTTCCTGCTTTTGAATTTTATGAGTTCTTTGTATATTTTAGATATCAACCTTTGCCAGATATATGAAATGCAAATATCTTCTCCCAGTCTGTAGGTTGTCTTCTTGTTTTGGTGATTATTACATTGTCCAGAGTGTCTTAGTTTGAGGTAGTCCCATTTGTTTATTTTTGTTTTGTTTTTCTTGCCATTGGATTTGCGTCCCCAAAGATCTCTCTAAGACTGATGTGGTAGAATATCTTTCCTTAGTTGTCTTCCAATAATTTTATAGTTTCTGACATTACATCCAAGTCCCTAATTCATTTTGAATTAATTTTTTGTGTATGATGTTGTCGTGTTTTCTACCTTCATTTTTTTGTATGTGGCTGCCCAGTTTACAATTATTGAAAAGATTTTCCTTTCTCTATTGTATGCTCTTAGCTCCTTTGTCATAAATTAACAGATCATATGTGAATCCATTTCTGCTGATTCAGTTCTATTCCACTGGTTTTTGTCTCTGTCATTATTCCAGTACCACACAGTTTTGGTCACTATCACTCTGTAGTATAGGTCAATATCTGGGTGTGTGTGATACCTACAGTTTTGTTCTTTTTCTCACAAGATTTTTTGGCTATAGAGGTCTTTTTTTTTATTCCATACAAATTTAAGATTTTTTGTTCAATTTCTTTGAAATATGCTCATGGAATTTTGATGGGGGTTGCATCAAACCTTCACATTATTTTAGGTAATATGGTTATGTTAACAAATAATTATTCACATTCCTGAGCATAAAATATCTTTAAATTTATTTTTATCTTCCTCTATTTCTTTTAACAAAGACAGCATTTTCATTGTATAGGTCTTTCACCTCTTTAAGTATATATATCCCACGGTATTCTAATTCTTTTGCTTACTTTGTAAAAGGGGTAATTTTCTTGATTTACTTATCTTCTATTTATTATTTGCATAGAGAAATGCAACAGATTTTTGTATATTGATTTCATAACTATCACTTTAACTGTGCACAATGATGAATTCTAGCAGTATTTTTGGAGTTTTATGGGTTTTCTGCATGTATTATCTTGTCATCTTCAAATAGATCTTTACTTCCTACTTTCCAGTTTGAATTCTTTGTTTCTTCTTCTTGACTAATTGCTCTAGGGCCTCTAATACAATGTTTATAAGCAGTAGTGCGAGTGGATAGTTTTGTCTTATTCCTGATAGTAAATGAAACACTTTACTGGTTTTGGTTTTTGGTTTTTTTGTTTTTACCATTGAACTTGATGTTGGCTGTGGATTTATCATATTTGGCCTTTATTTTGTTGATGTATGTAAGTTCCATCTCCAATTTTGTGGAATATTATCATAAATGGATGTTAAATCTTGTCAAGAGCTTTCTCTTCATCTACTTATATGATAATATGATTTCTCTTCTTGCTCCTGTTGTCATAGTATATTGTATTCATAGATTTATATATGCTGAACTATCCTTGCATCTCCAGGATAAATTCTAATTAGTCATGATGAAGAATGCTTTTGATTTCTTGGATTAGGCTTGCTAAGGTTTTGTTGAGAATTTTTTATTAATATTCATTAGAGATATTAGTTTATAATTTTCATTCCTGGTGAAAACTTCATTAACTTTTGGTATCAATGTTAACCTCACAGAAGTGTTTGGAAACATTCTCTGTTTTCAAACTTTTGGAAGTGTGAGAATAGGCATTATTTCTTCTCTGAATGTTTGGCAAAACTCACTAGTAAAACCATATGTTCCTGGGCTTTTAATTTGAGTGAGACTTTTGATTACCTCTTCATTTTTCATGTAATAATTCTGTTCAGGTTTTCCATTTCTTTCTGATTCAGTCTTGGTATGCTGTATGTTTCTAAAAAATCTATGTCCTCAATTCAGGCCAATTTATTGGAATATAACTGTTCATAGTTGTCCTTATGATATTTTATATTTCTGTTATATCTGTTTTAAATTCTCCCCCTTTCATTTCTGATTCTAATTATGAGCATTTTATGATTATATTTTGTGAGATTAGTCAAAAGTTTGTCATTTTGTTTATTTTTTCAAAGAACAATCTTGACTTCATTAATTTTCTTGATGATATTTTTTATTTCTATCTTCTTTATTTCTGCTCAAAATTTTATTAGTTCCTCCATCTACTTACCTTCAGTTTGTATTGTTCATTCTATTGTTATTTTAGATTTTTTAAATGCTTTTTCTTGTTTCCTGGGGTAGGCCTCAACTGTCATAAATTTCTGTATCTCATAATTTCTGGTAGCTCATGTCTTCGTCCTTGTTTGTCTCGTCTCCAAGTAATTTTTAAACTCTCCTTTATTTTCTTCATTTACCCGAGCCATTCAGAAGCATGTAGTTTAGTTTCCAAATATTTTCGAAACTTTTACATTTTTTTAGTTGATATTTAATTTTAAGCAATTTTGATCTGAGATGATGCTTGGTATGATTTCAGTCTCATGTAAAGTTATTGAGACATGTTTTGTGTCCCAGCATATGGTCTGTCTTTGAGAATCTTCCAAGCACATTTGAGAACAAAGTGAGTTTTGCACTCATGGAATGTAGTGTTATATGGCTATTAAATCCATCTTTTCAAATTTGTCATTTAAAGTTGTTTCCCTGCTAATTTTAAGCCTGATTGATCTGTCCATTTTTATAAGTGGAGTGTTAAAGTCTACTATTATTGTTTTGCTGTCAGTGTCTCACTTTAGTTCAGTTAATAATGGCCTATGTAATTTGATGCTCCTTCATTTAGTGCAAATCTGTTAATAAGCATTGTTTTATTGCCGAATTGACCCCTTAATACAATGACTATTCCTGTCTCTTATTCCCCGCTTTCATTGGAAGTCTATTTTATATAACTGTCCCTGCTTTTCTTTTAATCATTCAAGAGTAGGGCTGTCTTCCAATCATTGACTTTCCATCTATAGTTGTCTTTTGAAAAAATATGATTCTTCTGAATTCAGCAAAATATTGGGTTATGTTTTTTAACCTATTTGGTCACTCTGTGTCTTTTGATTGGTGATTTCACTCTATTGATATTTAAGGTGATTATTGATATGTAACCTTTTATTGCCATTTTGTTGTTTTCTGGGTGTTGTTACAGATAGTGTAAGGTTTTTCTGGGCTCTGCGAGGAGAAAAAGTTCAATCAGACAAAAAGCAGAATAGTCAGGGCTTTATTGGGGTTTGCATACCCGGGCGAAACTCCCAAGTCCGCAGAGGGCCGGGAAGTCGCGGGCTGGGAAGTCGTGCACCAGAACAAAGGGGGACCGGCTTTTTAAGCAGAGGAATTTCGCGGGCTTCCCATGTCGCGATTGGGGATTGGCCCTGTGAATCCAGGTGTGGGGGTTGCATCCCTTATTCTGACGTCATCCACCTTTTTCCCCGGGCTTGGCTGCCGTTTTCCCGGGCATGGCCTTTCCCGGGCATGGCCGCTGCTGCTTTTGTCCCTGGGCCAGCCTAACAGATAGTATATGTGTTCTTTTTCTATTCATAGAAAAAGAATTCATATTGATTTGAAAGTAGTTATGTTATGGTTAGTTTTCCTTTTTGTTATCTTCTTTGTTTTTTCCTGAGATATGTTTTGAGGTTACCCTGGAATTTGCATAAACATTTCAATGGTTATAACCTGTTTTTACTTAAAAGCTAGTTAGTCTTGAGCTCCTAACCATTTGTGTATTTACTCTCCCCTCCTCCCTGCTTTTTATATTTTGATGTCTTAGTGCTTTTAAGTAGCATTTCTTTACATTTTATACTATTTCTTTTAGTATTTTTGTAAAGCTGGTCTTATGGTGAGTTCCATTAACATTAGCTTATCTGAAAAACTTTTTATCTATCTTTCAATTTTGTGATAATCTATCAGGATAATGTATCCTGGGATTCAATTTTTTTCTTTCAGCACTTTGAACATATTATACCATGCCCTTTTCCCACTAACAGTCTTACAGAGGTTCCTTTTTATGTTAACTCATTTTTTATCTAGCTGATTTTAAGATTCTTTCTTTATATTACATTTTTGACATTTTAGTGATGAATATATTTTGGGTTTTTTTGTTTGTTTAGAACTCTGAGTTTGCTGTTTTGTAATTATGCTTCCTTCCTAAGGTTAGGGAAGCTCTCAGATATTATTTATTCAAATATATTTTCTGATATTTATTGATCTTGTTTTTCTGGGATCCCTATGATATAAATATTATTCCTCTTGATTGTATCTAATAAGTCTCACAAGCTGTCTTCATTGTTTTAATTATTTATTTTTCTTAGCTGGTCTGCTTAAGTTCATTTCACCACCATATTTTGTAGCTCACTGATTTTTTTTCAGGACTCTCTAGATTACTGTTGACCCCTTTTATTATGTTCCTTAGTACAACTATTTTCTTTAGCTCCTTGACTTCTGTTTTGAGTTGCCTCATATCTTCTGTCTCTTCATTATAGTTATCTTTTGGTTACTCCATTGTTTTCTTAATTTTAATGAACATGATTATCACTGCTGCTCTAAGGTCTTCTACAGGTAGTTTGCATAAGTCTGTAGCATTCAGATTTTTCCCATGGGTTTTGTTTAGATTCATCATTTCATGTACATTTCTCTGGTCATTATCTATTTGGTATTCTGTGTTTATTTCTATGGGCTGGCCTTTCCTGATGTGTCACAGCAACACTAGTTGAGGCTCTAAGGTGAGCTCTGTGTTGTGGTCTATGAGTCCAAACTATAGGATTGGTGTTAGCATAGGAATATTGAGGGAATATTGAGTTTTTCCCCCCAACATAGTTATGAATAATAAAGTTCACAGACATAAATAGACCCAGGTATGGTGGTTCTATAGTCAGTTAGCAGGCCATATTTCCAGTATAGCCCACAGAATTGTAATTGCAACTTTTGTTAGAGGCTCCCTCCTAAAAGTCTCTCG
This sequence comes from Solenodon paradoxus, assembly GCA_004363575.1. Taxonomy (NCBI): domain Eukaryota; kingdom Metazoa; phylum Chordata; class Mammalia; order Eulipotyphla; family Solenodontidae; genus Solenodon; species Solenodon paradoxus. The sequence goes on along the minus strand of RJWH01000472.1, from coordinate 24,319 downwards.
GTCTATAGAAAATTTACAGTCAAGGGTGATGACCATACTTAGGCCTGGGCTAGATATTCAAAATGGCCCAACAGCACGTCAGTAGTCTGCTAATGGTAGAAAGAACAGTGCCCCCAGGGGCTAATGGTGGCCCCCTCTGTGTGCTCCTTTTGGGAGTTACAGCTCCATTTACCAGGATCGTAGTCCTCTTTCCACTCCATGCTGGGGTCCTCTGGCTCAGTTACTGTAAGTGAGCTCTGGAGTACGTCAGAAAGTCTTTTGCTGCTGGAGAAAGTCCTTTAACTCTAGGGACATATTGGTTTTGCCCAACTCTTCCTGCACCCCAGTGTCTCAGAAAAGAGAGATTTTGCACCTCTTCATTTAATAGAAGCATATGTCCTCTTTCTCAGTGAAGATGCTGGTCATGTTTCTTTTCACATATTGTGGTAACCAAACAGATATTTATATAGTTTTCTATGGGAAGGAGGGAACCTGAGAGCTTATTAGTCTGCCATCTTGAAACTGGAAGTCTCTTTTTTTTTTAAAGGAAAGTTTCAAGCAGAAATAAAAGTGAGTAGGAAGGCAGGAAGGAAGAGGGAAGAAAGAATTGCATTGTATTTAGTTGTTCGCCTTAGCTGCTTTCTCCAGCCTGGCCATGAGCCTGCCATTGGGATGTATGTGGGCATAGTGGGCTAAAGCACTAGATTCCTAGGGTATGACTGCTTTATTCATTTTAAGCTCAGTTATATTCATAATAATTTTTGAATCATAAATTCCTACATATGAATTCTCACCTATATTAATATATAAATACCTTTTTATCCTATTTATAAAATCTATTTTGGATTTTATTAATGTAGGCATCTTGGTTTTTAAGTTAGTGCTAGAATCACAAACTTTCCATTTTTAATTTTAGATTTATTTGTGAGTTTAATTTTTTAATTTAATTTTGAATTTATTTTTAAGGTAATGTTGGTTTATATATTGAATACATTTTAGGTTTACAGGTTTATTTTCAACATCTGTATATAGTATATTATGATCACTATCAAAATCTAGTTTTCATCTTTACCTACTTCTCATCCTCCATCTTATAATAACAACTATTCTGTTGTCAGAATCCAATAGTATATTTTTTTGTGTGCTCACATACGAATGAAATATTTATGATTTTTATCTTGCAATATCTGACTTCTTTTGCTTAGTGTAAACCACTCGAGTTCCAACCATGTTGTCCAAATTGCAGAATTTATTTATTTTTGAATGCTGAATATTGTTTTATTATATATAGTATATATGCTATATATAGTATTATATATCTATGTATATGTCTATACACACACGCACATCCATAGTCTTAATTCATCCATTGATGGGCACTCAGTTTGTTTCAATAATCTGGCTTTTATAAATAATGCAGCAATGAATATACAGGTGCATATATCTTTTTGAGCTAATGTTTTTGCTTCCTTCATAAATACCCACGAATAGAATTGCTAGAATATGGTAGTTCACTTTTAATAATTTGAAGAAACTTCATACTATTTTCTATAGCAGTGACACAATTTACTTCTCACCAAAAATGTAGACTGATTCCCTTTTCTCTCCATCTTAGTCACATTTTTCATTTTTTGTCCTTTTGGTAAGTAGTTATGACAGGTTGATGTGATATCTCATTTAATTTTAATCTCTCTAGTGATATGTGATAATGAACATCGATGTCATCGTCTATATGTCTTTGTTGAAATATCTATTTAGATCCTGTGTCCATTTTTAATCAATTCTATTTTCAGTTGTATGAGTTCTTTATACACTAAATAGTAACCACTTGTTTATGTGTGATTTGCAAATATCTTCTTCCATACAGTAAGTTATCTTTTGTTTTGAAGAAAGTTTCTTTGGCTATGCAGAAGTTTTTTTCATTTGATATTGTTTATCTTTTTACCCCTTGCCATTGGAATCCAATCCCAGACATTAAAAAAGCCAGAGTGTATCACCTACGTATTATTCTTTATATTTTGTGGTTTCAGGGCTTATATTGAAAATTTTAACCATTTGAGTGAATTTTTGCGTGTGGTCACTTGACAATAAGCTTTTATTTGGTGGGTGCAATTTCTTGCTCATTCAGACATATTATTTTTGATACTATTACATAAAACTTTCCTTTTTGATTTTTTCTTCATTTGTTATTTAAAAATTTTCTGACATGTAAAGTTCAGGAGATTCCTGACAATTTTCTATGTGTAAACCTACTTATAAATCATATAATACAACTTTTTAGAAATCTTGGATATTTTCTTTAATACCCATGTCTTGCTAGTGCAATAATTAAATACTATGAGTATCAAGCAGATAGAAGAATACTTTTTCTGAAGAATATAGCAAAATATATGTGGTATACATTTTTAAATATTTAAATTAACCAATTGCTTTAGTGCTTTAACTCTTCCTTTGGCAATTTTTTTTTTAATTTATTTCTGTCCAATGTGAGATTGTTTGTGATTGGATCAGTAATAGTAAGACAATCATTGAAAGGCAGTTAATATTTTCTTCAGAGAAATGGACTGACCTTTGCCACTGAATCTATTTTTTAAGCATAATGCCATCATAGGTCTATATTATTGTGACCTGCTAGCCATCATTACCATGGAGTAGACAAAAATAATTATTTTACAATATCAAAAGTGCAAATATTACTTGGATCTTTTATAGACATGCCATAAAGAATACAAAAAGTCAAATGTTTCCACCCTTGAAGATCTTACATTAAAACTCATGATGCATGGATTATTTATCTCTTTACTTATATTATTTCATATCTCCTATTACCTTTTAATAAACCAGACACTGGGATGGACATGAAGAATACAAGGTGGTCATATTACCTTTACTTCTGAGAACTGAACTGGTGCTTCAAATGTGGATTACTATGTGCTATGATGCAGAAATATTCAGAATACTATACAAGCATAGAAAAAGAGAAAAGAAAACCTGACTTGAAGAATGATAAAATTGAGCATTGACCTACCCAAATTTTGAAATAAAAGTAAGACCTATGCAAAGCAAATAAATTTCAGACTGCATAGAATGTATGTCATGGCAGAGGCTCAAGCATAGCAGTAAACATTATCTATCAGTATTACAAAAGTTACTGAATATGGTTTATCATAGAATGTAAAAACTTTAGTAATAAGAGGTAGACCAAAAATATAAAAAGAAATTTTGAATGCTTTACTCAGATATTTAAAAGAGTTCCATAAAGATAGGCAAAACCATGAATGAAATTAAATTACAGTATGCTATGACTATTTTGTTTTTTAAAGATCTTTTTCATGGGATTTTTAAGAATGGAATTTGAAAGGTAAGCATCCTACTAAAAGGTTTTTTCAGCAATAAAGGCCAAAAAGCATAAGCACTACTTTGAACTACAGTGGTGTTAATGATAATGATAAAATGGAGACCAATTTCATGGACATCTGGGAATACAATTAAATAGAACATAGATTTGTTTAAAAATGCTTTTAGCAACAACTCTAAGTATTTTCATATCCATTCAATATTAGTATATTACCGTGGAACGTAAGGACTATATTAATGCGAGATAGTCTTGGCAAAGTGATGAGAGACAAATCTGTGTATATTTAAGTACAAGGTTAAAAACTGCAGCTCAATGAAACATCACACTCATATATCACACAAATATCACACTCATTAAAGCTATACTTTAAATCTGATGTGGCTGACTGTAAAATTCATGCTCCTAAAATATCACTATGCAAAACTTTAATTTCTATTTAACAAATATTTCTTTTTACTGTGGGTCAGGGCTTATAATAGCACTTTTGAAAGCTGCCTTTTTAATATTTGTAGTATGCTGAGTTTGAAATGCATATGCCACAATTATAGTTAAGAACTAGTAAAACTGTATATGTGTTTTTGAATGTATATACTTTAACAACATTACCCTATAGGTTTTACATAAATATTTGAGAAAATAAGGGGATATGGACAATAGTCATTTGTAGTTTCTCTAGAAAAGCTATCTAGGGGTTAAGAACTCAGAAAGAAGACAAAGAAGTTAAAATGCAGTTCCTTGGAAACCACGTAAGGCAAAAGAATGAATTTGATACATTTTGATATTAACTCTGGCCAATTTTAAGTAATAATATATTAACCATACTTTTCACTCATCTAGCAGAAAGATCATTGGTATTATTGGAAGGGTGGTTGAAGCAGAAGTCCATTTGTAGTTTTGTGGTAGGATGGAAATTGTAGTACTTTCACATGAGCTGGCTCTGAAAAGACTAATAGGACATGATAAAAAAAAAAAAAAGATAGGTTGCTAAGTAGAAGTGGATTGGAAAGATTGTTGAAGGGTGACAACAGGATGACAGGATAGGATAGGATAATAACCCTATAGAATAGGATAATAATCATAGTGAAAAATACTTAAAATATTTAACGCTCAGAGACAAAATATTTCAAATATGATCAGGATATTGGATTTAGTTTTCTACTCTAGAGGATAAAATTAATTGTGCTTTTCCCCAACAGAGTAATGCAAATAATAGGTTACTTAGGGAGGCACATGTTGTGAATTGTTCTGGATGTCCTTAAAATGCAACAGTGAGTCTCAATGAATCAAGCATGGTGGGATTTGCTCATGTCTGAAAACAGAACACTTTCATTTTCTAGAATTTTATTACTTGCAAAATGTGAAAAAATTGTAAAGGAAAGGGATGCTGATATTTTTCTGTTTGAATCGTACCTGGTTATTTAATGAGAAAGGGAGGTATTTTAGTTTTTAAATGTTAAAAATTAATTGCATATAAATATGAAGTAAAATTTAGATAGAACATATATAAAACCAAAAAAGTATCAAAACTTACTTTCATCAGTCATGGTTCCTCTGTGTGGAAATATAATTAGTAATGTGTTTCATGTACTTAGGTACAGCTGGTTCTATTTTATAATTACACCGAGATCCCCAATGTAGATTTTTCCTAAACCAGAAGAAAAAAACTATAGGTTTTATTTCCCCGTGTTTTCATGTAACGAGCATAAGGGAATCAAAGACCAATAAATCACTAGAACCTGTATATCATTCATTCATATATATATATATATATATATATATATATATATGAGAGAGAGAGAGAGAGAAAAATCTTCAGCCGGCTGTCAGAGTCTGTGCAGCCAAGAACCTCAAATGAGCTGACCTACTTATAGTTTGGTGCAATATTCCCTTTTCCATCTCAGTTAATTATACCTTTAGAGACAATCCCAATTTGTTTATAGAAAAGAAAGAAAAGCCTCTCTTTTTTTCTGAGTAATTTTGATGACCTTATATTTCTTGTTAGGTCTCTTGATTTTAATATAAAACTATTTCTTGCTTTGAAGAAATTTTCTTTTTTTGTATTTATTGCTGCTAGATTTTCTTTGTCAGAAAGGAAAAGTCTTTCAAATTGGGGAAATGGCAGTCAAATCTCTGCCAAGTTTATCAATGTCATTTTTATCTAGGTGATTTTCTCTCATTTCCCAAATGTCAAGTATATGCCAGAGAATGAGCTAATACAAGTTAAAGAATAGAAAGCATATGAGGGTCAGAAAAGAGAATTAAGTTCTCTTCAATCATCACTGCTGGGCTAGCCTTTTTGTGCTTCTCTATATATATCTAAAAATGGGAATTATGTTATGCCAGTCTCATATTTGTACTGAAGGAATTAGCAAATTATTTCTTCTGAAAACATTTGATATTCCCACAATAAGCATCTTAGTTAATAATCCATAATAAATATATATGAACAATAAATTATAAACTCACATATAAGCAGTAAGTTATAAATACACACATATATGAAAAATATATTGGTCAGGGAAATTTTTTTATTATTGGCAAAAGATTTTAGGTACTTAAAATACATAGTTTCACATGGAATACAGTTTCTAATGTATGCACAGTGCTGTGCGCTGAGTAGAAAATTAAAAAAAAAAATGGAATGCATTTGAAATTACATGTGTTTGATATGATTACAGTATTTTCCTGTACTAAAAAATTTAAACATAGAACTGTTTCTGAAGTAGTTATGAAACAGTAAGATACAACTGGATATCAGTAAAATTCCTCAAACTTTTGTATGTAATAATAATGTAAGATTTCATCATTCCTTTATTTAAAGTCAAATACATCCTCATTTGTCCTTTTCCATTTTGAAACTGGCCAATTTTGAACATACTGGTCTGTAAATAACTGGTCATGAAAGGGGAAAGAAACGCGGAGAAGTCACATTCATTTAACAAATGTAATTGATACAAGAGGTACTATATCTTGTTTAACTTCCAATCTTGAAAATTAAAGTTATGAGCCCACTGAGATTCAAGGTGATTAAAAAATAGAACTTTGGTCTATGCCTATGAAAGTTAAATACTTCAGTAAACATAATGTTGTTTATATTATAATTCCTCTAAGAAGTATAGTTCTCAACAATAAGGTTAAAAAAAGAGGTAATTGAATATAAATTGGTAAGCACCTATAAAGATATATAAGTTGGTTTTAAAAAATGTGAGGCAGTTTAATGTTTAACACCTGAAGCAGTTGTTTCAATTGAAACAAAATTCTATAAAATCTTTAGTATCCTGAGATAATGATATAAATTGATTCAACTGCCAAGAAAAACTTTTTTTTCCAGGATCATTATTTATAGCTATATCCTTCTATCCTTTCCCTTTCTTTACAAAGTTTGGAAGCTTACAACTTTCACATTCATCCAGACTTCTCCATGTGCTTTGTGTTCTGTCCTCAAAGAATTAGTTTGAGATTTGGAAAGAAATCAGTCGTTTTACCTTTTGCATCAGCAGTAAAGGCAGATATATGGGTTTCTCAGGGTCACATTTTGCATTATCCTTTTGTCCCTTTGCCTTGCATATACTTTAGAGTACAAATGAGTAAAGTATGGAGAAGTTTCATGACTGTTAGTGATGGTTCATGATTTACCAGCAACAAAATATTTTGAAAAAATTGGCAATAGACTTTTCCACAAACACCCCCAGAAATGTCTATACCCTAGTCCCTAGAAATTAGGAAAATATTATTTCACATGATCAAAGGGAATTTGCAGTTTTGATTCAGATTAAGTATAAACTAGGATGAGATCATCTTGGATAATCTAGGTGAGTTCAATCTATGTTCATCCTTAAAAAGTGAGAACATTTCTTGTGTGGTTAAAGGATGATGTAAGTATTAAAAATGTCGTAAATATAACACTGATATTTTGAAGATGGAGAAAGGAGGCCATGAAGCAAGGTAGGAACTGAAAAATCAAAGAAATAGTCTTTTTTTCCCCTAGAGTTGCCCTGCTCACATTTTAGCCTATTTTGGACTTTTGACTTGTAGATCTGAAAAACAACAAAATTGCATTCTTAAATCCCTGAATGTGTGGTAGTTGCAACAGCAGTAGTAGAAAACTAATAGAGGTGATTTCCCACATTCTGGATACACAGAGAAATATTATCAACATTTTAGGTATAATAAAATTTCGTATTTCTTTTTGAATATTTATTATGTATGTAAATTGAATTCTACATTCACATTTTAGTAAATATTCTGCAACTTAGCTTTTCAAGAAAAATATATTTTATGATCATCCATATCTGTCACTGTGACCAAATAAATGTATACGTATCAGGGGCTAAGTTTGGATAAGGTCTTAACAGAGGAAGATTCTAGGCAAAAATAAACTGTCTTTTTCTTTGGTCTCTTTCACTTAAGAGAATTCCACCATCTGTATTGGACCAGAAGCTCTTTTCTTAATGGAATATTTGAACTCTCATTTCCCCAAATATTAAAACTAGATCTTCTATTCTGCAATTCTACTAACTGGATGTATGGGTGCTTCGGCCAATTTAGCAACAGAAAATTAAAATTGTACCATCAAATAAATCATCTTTCCATGTAACAATTTAATAAATTGCTGGCAGGTCAATTAACATTCACTCATAGCTGACTTGTTCTTGAACATTCTTTTATTTCCAAGTCACTTGAAAAGACAAGATGTTTTTGTTAGTTACTGCCCAGTGTAATTAGCTTCCATTGAAATATTGATTTTACATTAAGGAAGATAAAAGCTAAAGTATTGGCAGCTGACTGTTGTTTTTATGAAGACTGACATTTCATAGATTAAAAAGACATTTTGCTGCCATTTATGTCACTTTCCTGCAACTACAATATGAACTTTCTATATACAGCATTACTCAATGTAGTACACTTGAACTTTAATATCTTAGTTGAAGAGGGCAGGTCAACATCTTTACATCAGATTTAAATAAACAAGCAACCCTACCTGTTTATACCAGGGCATATCACCAACTTTTCTCTTCATAATAAAATAAATATCCTGTACAGAACTCTTATTTTGAGGCACAGCACTAACTTTCTTTAAATTTTTTTAATTCTATCTGGTTGACGATTTGACATCATTAATGATTATGATGTTATTGAAAAAAGCAAGAGTTTATTGCATCAATGACAGGTACATTAATTGTCCCCCTTTTACTAATCAATATAGATATTATGGATTTCTAACTAATATTTATTAGAAAATGTGATATGGAGAATAGAATTTTTGCATGCTCAGATCCTATATTACATCATTAACATTCCATAACAATTTTATAATAGAATAGGTGATATTCTTCTGTATAAAATTGCCCTGAATATACATATATATATAGATATATGTATATATCTATACACACACACACACACACACACACATATATATGGAAAAAGTGGTTACTAATGCATGAGAGAGAAAATATTTATACATACAGATTCAATTATCAAAATGACTCCTTTTTTTTTTAAAACCCATGGTCCCTAGGAGGACTTTGAATATGATATATGAGATCTATGAGCTCCTTGATAGTATATGGTACATGTCAATTGGTCTATTTGAAATTTTTGTTTGTTTGTTTTGGTCTACTCATGGTAGTTCAAATCTGATTCCTAATGGGCTCATGATGCTCATGAAAGTCTTGACAAAAGTGTCATACTTTCTCATACTCTCTGGGTTTTATATGCACAAGTATCCAGGGAGGTAACTTTGCCACTCTTCCTAAGAGTGAAATAAGGGAGAATAGAGTTTTGGATTTAAAACGCGGAATGGAGTGAATGTTATGCTTTATGAAAACTGAGATTATTAATTATGCAAATACATTTTGTTTTTCATTGAACTACTGAGACTACTAAAAGGGTACCATAAAATTGAAAGTGTTCAGTTTGTTTGAATATCAGAAAGGGAAAGATAAATTAGAGAGAATTCAGTATCATAAACTCCTTCATGATCTAGCTTTAGGAGCCCCAAACTAGTCACATTTACTTTCTGTGGAATTAAACTTATTTGTGTCAGGCCTGAAATGAATTGCCAGTGTTTGCATCCTTTGTAGAATACATATTGAAAAGTTATCCATGGAAATTTCTTTACACAGTTCTAAGGTTTTTCATTTAATTGAAAGGTTTTCACTTGTAATATATTTTAAAATTATTCACATCGACCGATATATATTTTAATAGAAATTTAACCTCAATATGTCTGAGAATTTGATTTTTCCTATTATCTTCATTTTATTTATATTATCATATTAACATTACACACAATTCCCTAAATTTTAATGTGTTTGACTCAGAGGTCAAAAAGTAAGCAACCCAAACAAACTGAGCCATATTAAGAGTTTGAAATAATATAAAACATTCCGAAGTAACAGTCTTATCTGAATTAACAATAAGAATTGAATCAATGGAAGGGAAGAACTAGCAGTCATCAGTAGAATAGCTTAAAAAAAATATTTCCCATTGGTACTTGATATAAATAGGGCATTTAAAGGAACAGTTTGTCTACTGTAGATTTGAGCCTTTGCTACGGAAGACATTTATTGCCAAGATATGTACAGTACCTGATACCCTTGCCTCCAGCTTATTTCTATGATAATGAGTCTCTCTTTTTAAAGTTGGGAGAAAGTAATAACAGGTATAAAATGACTAGAGTGGAAAAAATTCCAGGAGAGAAAATAGAAAACAAAGAGTACATTTAAAGTTACACACTCTAAGAAATTCATGTGCCTGAACTAAGATCTAAAACAAAGGAATTTCTGTCTAGTTATACTGTACACAAACACATATATGCAATATTGATAATACTGTTATTATTTTGGCTTTCAAATGATGAGGAAAGGTTCTTGTGTCAGCAATACTTTTTCAATATAAATTTATAAAATGTTTTCTACATATATAACTATACATGCTTATATATGTAATTTATATATGTAAATAATACTTCATAACATATAAGTCAATTGTATGCAATATCTATCTATTTGGACTATATTGCTAGTTTGATTTAGTTCTGTTTCTCTGGGTAACATTTTCTCAGGAATACCTTAATTTCTTGCCCCAAACCACCTGATAAAATTTCAGCACATTATTTTGACACTGTGGCTAGTTCAAAGGTAAAAAATAAATGATTGGAAATATTGTAGTCCTTGGGAATTACTTACCATTATCCAGCAATGAATCTCAAATTAATAGAGATGAGTGGGGCTTTAGGTGTTTGTCATTCTGCTTAGAGGCACATTCTCTCTGAATTTCTTCCCTTTTATTCCTTTACCAGTTGATTTATTTATTTAAAGTTTTAGCAGCATAATTAAGTAGTACCTTACAGAATTTAAGAACTGAAAGCACCATATGTATTTTCAAATCAATGACTACAACAATGAACTACAGTTAGGAATACTCTCAGGATCAATGAATGGAAGTAGATATGACCAAGAGAGATCAAAGTTCCTTAACTCTGCTCTCTAACACGTACAAATCTTGTCAACATGGTGAAAATAAAACTATTTAAAAATATGGTATTCATAGATAAGCATTTTGGTTAAAGCTTATCACCTTTACATTATTTATTAAACACTTATTTTTTATTCCCAAGGCAGAGTTCTACAAGTCCTTGTAAACTGTATCCACCCCAAGGACTGCCAAAATATCCACAGAATTGTCTGTCATTCTCTTCATAGGCATATTCTCACTGAATTTCTTCTTTTTTTCCCTTTCTCTACCAAGAACTGCCAGTATGCCTTGTCTACTAGAGTTAATTTTATGTAATTATCCTAAAAAGACTAATATCTTTTAGACACTTTGTAATATGACTTCTTTGTTTCTTTCATCAATTACTAAGTTAATTGTTCTCTTTGACTTTAGATCACTCTTGTGAATTTGACTATTATAATATAGAATAAATGAGAGTGTGTCATCTAAATCAGGGTCTCCAGAGAACTGCAGAATCTGCTTTGACTCTCTGGGAACCCAGTTGCCATGTGTGGTAGCATGTAGAGAGGCCTACCTAGGTGACATAGCCAATAACACCACATTACTGCCTTACTAGTGAAGGAGGTGATTTAAGATAGACCCGCAGCCATAAACCCGCCAACAGCATGAGTGAGCTTTGCTGTGTCCACAGCGAATTGCAAAGTGCCATCTAAGCTAAAAACATTCCCAAATGGAAAACCACAGCTTAGTAAAGAAACAAGCAGACTAAATTTGGGGGTGATTTGTTAAAAGTGTATTGATATTTGATTTCAATACTTTCTTCACATATTTAGAGTGAGACAGAGAAGGAATGGAAGTTCTTCTAAATTTTGTTTTCTAAACATATTATTTCTATAGGTTAAAATATGTCTTACCTAATATGTTAAAAAGTCATTAGAAAATTTAATAATTGCTTGGTATGAATAAATTTTTTAAATACTAAATTAAAATATTAATAAAGTATTATATAAGTAAAATGTGATTTATCAACTTTTTATGATATGTATAATGTTGCTTAATGTAAATATTAATTTTTGTAATGATGTACACCGAGAATGACTCACATGTGGACTATTCTTAGATCACTGTATTTTTCTGATGTGCTAGCACTTAATTTTCTTTTAACACACAATACGTTTATTTTTTAGTATTTTATCATTTTTCAGTTGAATATTTGTTTATTCAAGTATTCATTAATTTTTCAGTTGAGTACTTTTTTCAATAACTTTATTTTTAAGCAGTTTTAATTTCCAGTCAAACTGAGCAAAAGATACAGAGTTTTAAAATATAACCGCTGCTCCTAAACTACATAGACCCCACTATTATCAATCTTCCTCACCAGAGTGGTACATTCGTTAAAACTGATGAAATTGCACTGACACATCATTATCAGCTATAGCCCAGATGTTCCATTAGGGTTCATGTTTGGTGTTATATAGTCTAGGTACTTGATAACCGATAGCTGGTCAGATTATGTTCACTTCTGTAAAAATTGCCGAACTTTCCTCCAAACTGGCTATATCATTTTGTATTTCTAACCATCAATAAATAATTCATTATCATTTTACTGATTATTTTTGTATTGTGGAAGATTTTGTTTTATTTGGAGTCAAGTTTCCAAAGACCTCTCTGTGGCTGATGTCATGGAACATATTGCCTATATTTCCTTGTATATATTTATGGTTTTCAGTCTTAGATCCTAGTCTCTTATATTTTTATTTATTTTTTGTGTAGGGTATTAGAGAGCTCTAGTTCTATTTTATGTTTGTGGCTTTCCAGTTTTACTAATAACCATTATTGAAAAGATTTTACTTTCTCCATCATATGGTCTTGGCTCCTGTTATAAATTTATATTGACTATATATGTGTTGGTTTATTTCTGATGACTCAATATTATTTTACCTATCAGTGAATGTTTTTTATTCCAGTACCATCAAGTTTTGATTACTATCACTTTGTATGATAGGTGAAAATTTGGGAATGAGATGCCTCCATTTTGTTCTTTTAAAATTTTTTTTATCAGGATTGCTCTGGCTATTTGGGGTCTTTTGTACTCCATACAAATTTTAAATGTTTTTTGTTCTTTGTCCTTAAAAATTACCAGGGGAATTTTAATGGGGATAGCAGTACATCAGCATATTGGGTCTATAAGATGGTCATTTTACCAGTATCAATTTTTACAGTCATGATCATGGAGTATTTTTTCATCTCTTTATATCTTACATAGTATGATAAGTATGAGTTTATCATATATGCCTTTTACTATGTTTATGAAGAGTTTTAATCACAATTGGGAGTTTAATCTTGTTAAATGCTTTCTATATATTGATATAACCATATGATTTCCCCTTCTTTGTTGATGTGGTTTATTACATTAATACATGCATGTCTATTGGCCTATCCTTACATCCCCAGAAAATCCTACTTGTTTATGTAAATCTTTTTCAGGTGTTGCAAACTTGGGTGACTAATATTTTATGATGAATTTTGCATCTATGTTCATTAGAGAGATTGCTGTGTAATTTTGTTGTTTTGTAATGTCCTCATATTTTGGTATCATTATAATGTGGACATCATGTTAAGTTTTTGGAAGTATTCCCTGTTCAGTTTTTTGGAAGGTATTGATAAGAACAGTTATTCTTCTCTGAAGGTCTGTTAATCGGTAATGCTCAATTAAAGTCATCTGGTCTATTGTTTTTACTTTTGAGGAGATTTTTGATTGATTCTTTGATTTACATTATTTTGATAAGTCTGTTTAGATTTTCCACTTATTCTTGATTCAGTCTTGGTGAGCTGTTTCATACAAAGAATTTGTCCAAGTTCTCTTTGTTGTCTAATTTATTGTCCTAAATCTGTTCAAAGTAGTCTTATAATGCTTTATATTTCTGAAGAATGTTTTTAACTTCTCTCTTTTAAAAAAGTGTTTTATTTTTATTTAATTGTTCACACTGGTTGCTTCCCTTTGGAATTAGGACTGTAACCCAGGATATGAGGCATGTGCTCCTTCAGAGGTGATTGATTTAAACACTACTCTACCAGAGCTTGCCAATAACTTCTTTTATTTCTGTTTCTAGTTATTAGTTTTCTCTTATTTTCTTAATGATTTTAGCCAAGTGTCTGTCAACTTTATTTTAAAACAATCACCTTTGATTTCATTCATTTTCTGAATTGTCATTTTGTTTTCTATTTCATGTATTTCTGCTCAGATTTGTTTTTATTTCCTCCCCTCTACTGACTTGACTTCATTGTCCTTTTTCTGGTTGATCTATGTGTATGTAGTATATGATTGTTTCTGATCTTTTTTCTTGAGGTAGTTATAAATTGCTATAAACATACCTCTTAATACAGCTTTTGCTGCCTCACGTCCCATAAATCCTGATGGTTCATGTCTTCATTATCATTGTTTCTAAGTATTTTTATACCTCTTCTGATTTCCTTTTACATTTATTTTGAATACAGAATCATTTTGTTTGGACTACAAATATTTTGAAATTTTCCAGTTTTCTTTTTTGATTAATTTCCAGTTTTATTCTATTGAGAACATACAAAAGACTTGGTATGATTTTGATCCTTGTAAATTGGTTGACATTTGTGATGCTTGTCAAAATACAGTCTATTTTTGAGAATGTGTTCTATGACCACCCAAGAAAAATGTGAATTTTGCAGGAGCTGCATGGAGTATACTCTAATGTCTACTATCTGCTCTAATTTGTCATTTAAGGCTATTGTTTTACCTTTTTCTGTTTGCTTGTTTTATCCACTGTTGTAAGGTGCTGAAGTCTCCTAATATTATTGTATTGCTGTAAGTTTCTCTTTGTTCTGTTAATAATTGTTATTTGTCTTTTAATACTCCTTCATTTAGTGCTTATGTATTAATATACTAATAAATGCTATGTTGAATTGACACCTTAATCATTGTATTATTTCCATCTTGTCTTTTGTTACCTTCTTCAGCTGAAAGTCTATTTTATCTGAAATAAGTATGGCTGTTCCTGCTCTTTCAGGTTACCTTTTGATTGTAACATTGCCGTCCAACCTTTGACTTTGAGTCTATGTTTCTAGAACTTATATGGGTTTACTGTTTGCAGTAGAAAGTGGAGTTTTATTTTTTAACATATTTGGCCTCTCTATCTTTTTAAAACAGCTGTTGAAATAACTGACTTACACACACAGATATTTAGATGTTTAGCTCCACTATTCATCAAATATATAATATACCATATCCAACACCAAATTAACAATTGCCTTCCACCATTGTCCATTCAACCCCCTCTACCATTTGCTCCTGCTCCACCCCACACCCTTCCCATCTGATAACCTCTGACCTATTGTCAATGTCCAATTATGTCTTCTGATTGTTTAGTTTAATGCATTAACCTTTAGTGTGATTATTGCTATGAAAATGTTTATTCAATTTTGCTATTCTCTTCTGGCCATTGCTGCAGATTGTTACTGTATTTTAGTTCTTCTAATATACTTTGAAATATTTATGTTGTAATTTCCTTCCATTTTCATTGTTTGATTTATTTTGGATTTTTGTTATGTCATTACCCTGGGGTTTACATATCTGTTTCAATTCTTATAACACTTTTAATGTGAAATCGAGTTAGTCTCAAGCTCATTGTAACAGTCCATATTTTTACTCTCTTCCTCCTCACATAAATTTTTGATGACTTGCTGTTTCTCAGTAGGGTTTCTTTTCACTTTACAGAAATTTCTTTAGTATATCTTACAAGCCTGGTTTAGTAATATACATTGAAAATTAATCATAGTCTAATTTCAGATAGTATCGTACCATTGCATGTTAGTAAAAGGCACTAATAATAATCCTAATTCTCTTATGTCATTACTGTAATTCATTGAATTATTAAAAACTACATACATGTTAATACAAACTAAATACTTGTTAGTATTACTTTCTGAACAAATTTATCAGTTGTATCATTTAAGAAAAAATAAGAACAGATTTTATTTTATTCAGTTACTCCTCCCTATGCTTTAATCAGATCTATGCTTCTAAATTGTATCATTTACATTTTCTCTAAAGAACTTTTAAAAACATTTCTTGAAAGTGACATCTACTTACAAGCTTTTCTCCCCTTTTTCTTTGAGTTTTTATTTCACCTTCATTTTTAAGGGATAATTTCACAGAATACAGAATTCTAAGTTGATATTTCTTTGTTATCAATAGTTTAAATATTTTACTTCATTTTCCTTTTGATTAAATGATTTTTGAGAAGATAGTTATGCACCCTGAGTTTTGTTTCTCTTTGGATATGTGATCCCTTTTGGTTGATTTTAGGATTTTTTCTTTTAAGTTGACATTCTGTAGTTTGAACATGATCTGCCTCAGTGTAGGGTTCTTTAAATTGCTTTTTGTTTTTTTGTTTATATTACCTTGGTGTTTTCTGAGCTTCCTGGTTGTGTATGTTGATGAATGACATTAATTTGGGAAAATCTCATATTTCTGTCACATATTTCTTCTGCCTCTTTGTCTGTCTTCTCCTGATATTTTCATTGCATATGTTTCGCATCTTTTAGAATTTCCCTATTTTTTTGATATTCTGTTCTAGTTTTGCTTTTTTTTTCTTTTTCTTTGCTTTAAGTTTTGGGAACTATTGTTAAAATGTGTTCAAACTCAGATTATTTTCTAACCTATATACAGTGTACTAAGTTTAACAAAGACATTTTTCTATTTCTGCTTTTAATTTTGTGAACTGTAGCATTTCTTGCTGGATCATTTTTAGAATTTCTGTCTCTAAACAAAACATGCCAACCTGACCTAGCATCCTTATTCAATTTTGCCAATTTATCCAGTAAAGTCTATGTTGTTTTAATCATTTTCCCCCTAATCTAGTATTCAATCTGATAATTCCAATCTCCCAAGGTTAGTTCTGATGTTTGCTCTATTTTTCAAACTATGGGTTATTATTTTGCCTTTTAGTATGCCTTGTAAATTTTTTGATGGCCAGACATAATGTACAAATTATATGGAGTGGATATAGATAGGTCTTTAGTAGTGTGATGGTAAACTATAGGGGGAGGAGAAACATTCTATGGTCTTATGATTATGTCTCAGTCCTTAGTGAGTCTCTGCCTCTGAGCTTCGAAATTGAGTGCTTCTCATTTTTTTCTCACCCCTTCACTGACTTAACACATATGTATAATATACTATACTTACAGTATATTCATACTATTTTTAATGATTAATAAAGTACAAACTTTCATTGGTCAAAATTTTTCTGAATATTTAGACTTTCTCAGAAATTTATATGTATATATAAATATTTAATGACTCACTCATGATCTTCCAACAACTCCCCATGATTTGGCCTTAAATGCAAGAAAAATTAACTTACTTATTAACATAGTAAAAATATTTTAATAAAATCAGTATCATTACATATTTTCACTTAAAATATTTTATATTTAGAATTTTTTTTCAGATTATCTATTTCTTGTTTGAATATTCACATTAACAATACTACTTGGTATATATACACATATATTACAGATGCATGTATGTGTATGTCTATATACATATATGTGTGTAATTTTAATTTTCCATATTTTTAAATGAGACACCATGGGTTTTTGTTTATATGCATTTCATAGCCTAAAATGTTTCTTAAAATTCATGTTAGTCTTAATGATTTTATAAATATCTTTTAAATCTTCACAGTTGATTATCATTATATCCACTCATCACTAATACTTTTTGAAAATATAGAACTTTTATTTCTTTTCTGTGTTTTTACATTAGACTAAATAATCTGATGTTGACTTGATAGGACACCTTTCGAGTCGATATCCACAAACACTGAAAACAAAACAAAACCTGTTTTTCTGAGACAAACACCAAGAAACAACTGACACTTCCTCTGAGCAGCACAGCACACGACTAATAGTGGCTAAGAGCACCCAGTGGAATTCTCAACTAAGCTTCAGATTTGGATTTGTGACAGAGATCAGGAGTCTCCATATGGGCAGTGGTGTGGAGGCTAGGGATTTTGGAACCAGCTGTGGAGGCAGCGAGAGGCGGGTCCGGTGGGGCCGAGATGCAGAGCCATGGCGGGTCAACTTGGTAGGGAATGAAAGAAGACCCAGCACACCTGAAGCTAAGCTGGAGCACTTGCAGTGAAATTATGCTGGGATCAGCCAAAAGTGAAAATCAGTCAAATAGCTCAAACCCCTCCCACAACTGATTCACACCAGAGTCTGGTGTCCACCAAGCAGAATCCTGCCAACCCCAAAACCACCCAACTAGAAACCCCAACCTCAGGATGCCCCATACACTGGATTACAGTGAGAGGGCACCCAAACCTAAATGCTACCTGCTAGCACCACCTTGAGGCTAGAGCCAAAACAGCAGCCTGATTGCCAATCCTAAGCAAGTCAAACCTATGCAAATGCCAGGGCAACCAAATTCTCAAATAATCATAATGCCAAATAGAGCAAAAGCCCAGAGAAATATACATGAAATGATGGCTCCCATAAAAAACCCAGGGGAAAATCTGAATACAGCAGATGTATGTAAATTACCTTAGGAGGAATTTAGGTTAACAGTGATTAATATACTCACGGAAACCCAGAAATCAGTAAATGAGAATGTCAAGAAGCAAAGAGAAGAATTAAAACAAGACATCAAACAGGTGAAAAATACGATGGGTAAATTAAAGAACTCAATAGACGGACTCAAAATAGGATGGATGAAGCTTCCAACAGTCAGTTATCTGGAAGATAGGACAGGGGAACTCAATCAAGAAACCAGCAAAGAGATACAAGAAATTCAAAGAACCAAAAACAGAATTTGAGACCTCTGGGATAACATCAAAAGGAACAACATTTGCATCATAGGAGTCCCAGATCAAGAGAGAGAAAAGGAGGCAGAACCATATTTGAAGAAATAATAGATGAGAACTTCCCCAATATGAAGAATGAAGCAAGCCTCCAGATCAGGAAGCTCCAAGAGTTCCTAACAAATGAAACCCAAACAGAAATACACCTGACACATCGCTACAAAAATGTCAAAAATACAAGATAAAGACTATTAAAGGTACCCAGAGAAAAATGTGTCACATACAGAGGAGCCCCATAAGATTGTTAGCGGACTACTCAAATGAAACTCTATACGCCAGAAGAGAATGGTATAATATATCCAAAGTACTAAAAGAAAAGGATTTTCAACCTAGGATACCATATCTGGCAAGAATATCGTTCAGCATTGAAGGAATGATAAAAACCTTTTCTGACAAACAAAATTAACGGAGTGTATCACTACAGAACCAGCTTTGCAAAAAATATTAAAGGATGCTCTATAAAGCATAAAGAAATCACAAGAAAAAGTATGACAGCCAATATTAAAAGAGGGGAGGAAGAGAACAAAAATGTGTATAGTTAGAATGAGTGGAAGACTAATATGCTTTCAAATAAAATTAGGTAGTAAACATAGAACTGTGAATGCTAACTTAATGGTAACCTCAAAATACATTCCCAGGGAGAAAGCAAAGAAGAAAACAAAAGGCAAAATCAATCAAAACATAACTTCACCCATCCAACCTGAAAAGAGAAAGAGAACAAAGTCATCATCTGGAGCAACATACAAAAGACAAATTACAAAATGACAAAAAGCGGCTATATATCAATAATCTTCCTAAATGTTAATGGGCTGAACACACCAGTTGAACTACAAGGAGATGTTGAATGGATTAAAAAGCATAATCCAATTTTATGCTGCATTCAGGAAATCCACCTTCTTCTAAAAGATAAACAAAGGCTCAAAAAACAAATGTTGGTGAGGATGTGGAATAATTACAATAAAAATGTCATAAAAACATCTTTGAAAATAAAATCTTCACAACTCCTAGTTTGCAAATGACTTTCTCTTTGTAAAAATAAGGTACTATATTTTATAAAAAAAAATTCTGCCCATATTGGAATTATAGTATTTATCTTTCTTTATTGACTGATATTTCTCAAGAGAAGTAAAACTTAGATGAGTATTTTAAAGCCTCATTATACGCTTTGGATTTATTGCTCAAGTTTGTGTAGTAGGAGTTTAGCAGGATTTTTGTTTCTTCACCTATTTTTGAAATGATTTGTGTCTGATTCTATCCTATTTATGATAGAAACTGTTAAATGCTTGAAAAAAATCCTTGAAATTCAGTGTAGCTAAGTTTCTGATTGTAGCTGCCTGACTTTCCGGATGTCATGTGAACCATGGGCTGATCAAGACTTTTTAGTAAGTTGCTATGCTTGTTCCATCATCATTTTCCCTTTTTCCCAGTTGGATGCAGATAATAGCTGGTAACAGATCCACAAGTTGGAAGGGGTCTGGTGCCATTAATTATTTTAGAGGAGAACCATCTGCTGACAAGAAGTATACATCTGTTAGCTAAGTAACATTTACATATGCATCATATTTGATTAATTCTACATTTCTGGCATACTTTTTAAACAAAATATATTCTATTAATATATATCATATTTTATATTTGGATAAACTTACAAAGTTGTTATCTCCTTTTACATGTTTTCTGTGTTTAAATAGTATAAGTATCTGTTGAGAGAATGAATGAATTCATTCTTAAAGTAACAGTTATCATTCCATAAAAACATAATTAATACAACTACAGTTAAAATATATTATTTTGAAACTGCTGGAGGAATTCCTTTTAAGAGAGAAATAAGGTCTTTATAGAAAAATAGGATATGGAACACTGAAGGTTAATAGATACATTCCATGACCTAGTTTGAAAAATTTTGAAGCTTATATATTTTCAAAGTTCAAAAAATGAATAAAAATCAGAAAAATGGTGAGGGTAAATAAATTTATGTCAAACTGAAAAATGCATTTTGTAAGTGGAACATCCAGTAATTTGTTTCAGGATTATTTTCCATAGTGAAATGAAAGATTAGAACTTCTAGATCTCTGTTCCATGTTAATACTTAGTGGTCTAAAACAGTGTGTTTCACTCAAATATGTCAACCAAAGATATGAACAAGTGTGTAATTTAAAATTTCATGTAAGCCAAAGTAACAAAACACCAAAAGGTAAAATTAATTTTGCGTTAACCCTATATTTAAATAAAATTTAATTATGTGAGAAATATAAAATATCTATTTTTAAAAGAAAGATGCAGGCAAGTATGAAGGTGAGTAGGCAGGCAGGCAGGTAAAGAGAGGAGGAAGAAGCATTTTATTTAGCTGTTCCTCTGGCCCTGGGTAATGAATCTGGGTCCTTGGGATGTATTTGGACTGTGCCATCCAGAGGCAGGGAACTAACCAGTAAATCACCAAACATATTAAGCACTATAAAATATTTATCAAGCATAGATGTGTAATTATTTTATGCTAAATTTTCAATATTGATACACATCTAAAATTCCAATTTGGACTAGACTAGACAGTGGTTCATGTGTCAGCTGCAACATGTGATTTGTGGCTGCTGTAACAGATTGGAAAATTCTTCAAGGAAACACGTGACATTTTCTTTTGCGTGTTAAATATTTAAAGAATTGGGATTCACCAAGGCATGTAATAATGAACAAAAATGAAGCACTGAAGTAAAAAAACAAAACAAAAACAAATGAATGTAAAAAGCTAATACAAACAGTATAATATAAATGCCAAAGAAAAACAGTTTTAAAAAGTATTAAAAATGCTTGTCAAAAAGATCAGAGCAGAAAAATTTCTGAGGATTTTATTTGACAGTTACTGTGGACTTAAGCAATGATTATTTTAGATAAATAGGGGAGGTAGAAGTCAGATCAAACTGGATGAAAATATAGATGAGGGATGAGAGAGAAGTAACAGTGTATGCAGCAGTTACTGCAAATTCTGGCTGGGACAGCTGTGTGGAGTCTTTCAAAATACACAAAAACAAAAAAAATCTAATAAATGCGAGATTATGATTTAATGTAAAAGTTTCTTGGAGAGGGAGATCCTGAAGATGTAGAAGAGAGAAAATAGCATATACTGAAGCAGGTTCAGTACAAGGCAGGTGTGCCCAGAGTTCAGTTCTGATCATCTCTTAGTCAGAACACATAACTTTAAGGAATAAAAAAGAAAAAAAAGAATAGTTTTATATATATATATACATATATATGAATATACATAGGCTTATTGCTTTTTGTTTGAAGAATAAATGATATTACTATTAAATGGCTTCTTCTCCCCTAGGAATTACAAAGCAAAGCCATTGTAAATTGAGGAGTGAAGAAAATGGAATCAGTAATGTACAGCCTGGAGTGGAGGTAAGATGAGTGGGAAATTAACATTATTAGATATAAATGTTAACATTGTTGAAGCTTAATATTGACTTGCACCCTAGGAGCTTCCTTTATGTAATCTGAAACCAACCCCATAGGCAGACGGCAGAGAGAAACTAAAGAAAAAGATAACTATAGAATCACATGGGGCAGTTTTAATGAGGGAAATTAAGAGGCTTTATCTTGGGAGATCACAAGATGAAAGTTTTTTACTCACCCCTACCCCTAATCACCAATATTTATATAGAGGCTTTAACTGTATTCAGTCACTTCTGTAGTCCAGATAGTTTCAATAGATTATAACACATTTTGCAAAGTTTTATATACTTGGAGCAGCATCTGAGAACATACATCACAAGGGGAGGGATGAGACCTCCAGTCGTCAAGTAGTGTCAAACAGGCGACCCTTTTTCTGTGATTGCCTTCCCAAGCAGTCCAACAGAGGTAAGTGATCAGGAATTTAGTCGTACATATCTGCTCAGTTCTGATTTTCCTGTACTAATACTCAGCAATATATATGCTTGGCTTTTGAAAATTACTTAGAAGTTTGTTACTAATGTTGACTATTGATTTGTCCTAACTTTGTGATATTCTGGCACTGATAAATTATGTCTTTTTCATAACAGCTTTTTGGTTTTGCAAATAACAAGTCATTCTCCCAAACTGTTGTTTGTTTGTTTTTTTAAGTTTTTGATACACATAATGTAGAGTAATATTAGGATAGCAGTTTATTTTAGTACTGTCCACTGCTAGATTCAGTATCAATAAATAGAAAAACGTTATTGGATAATTCTAAGAAAAAATAAATAAAATACTTCTTTGAGGGAATTTAACCATATCTTTTATATAGAATTTTCCATATGTGCTATGAGGCTTAATTTCTAGGATTGGTTCCTTTTAGTTTTGCATGTGGGTGAATTATGTGTAGTATATTCATGCACGCAGCATCTGTAGTAATAACAAATTTTAAAATTCCAAGAAAACTGACATACAAATTATGGTATAGATATACCATAAAGTGACAAAGTTGTTACTAAAATCATAAGTTTCTTAAGTTCTGATATTGAAGAATAACCATGAGATTGTATTGAAATAGTAAATATAAATAATAGAATACCAATATTATGTTAATATTCACACATACTATTATGCACACACTTAAAGTTGTCCAAATGGTATAAACTTTAATAGCAGTTTCTCCTAGAATAGAATATTAGCATACCATAATATAGTATTTTTATATTATTTTAGTATTTTTCTGCTCATGTGTGCACAGTGCCTCTAGCATTCTTTCTCTGTAGATACACACAGACTACATTATTTAAACTTAAGTAAAAAAAAAATCCATAAAATGTTACACTTAGGGTTATTATTGATATATGAGCCTCAACACCAAACCATTTTGTGTTTTGTTTTCTGTTGGTTTTATATCTGTTTCTTTTTCCTTGTATTTCCAATTGCCGTTTTTTGATAAGTGATACTTTTCTCTTTATTGCTGAATTATGTATGTCACAGCTGTTTGATCTGTGGTTACCAGGAGGTATATAGAAGCCACAAATCTCTTGAAATCTCTCGTTCTTCTGATGTCATCTTCATTTGCCTATAAAGGTTCTGATGTTTCTGGTTCATCTCTAATATTTTTGTTATCATAATTTATCCTTTTTACACTATTAGAACAGTAGCAAGTTACGGTGTTTATATATTGATGTTCTTTCCTTATTAAACTCTACCTCAGTACAAAATATTAAACACTAATTCATAAAATAGTTATAATTTCTCTATTTACTGCTTTGTTCAATTTCTTTTTTTATTCAGAAGAGCTCTTTTCAACATTTCTTGTAAAGAATATCTAGAGGTGGTGGATTCCTTAAGCCTTTGTATATCTGGGAAAGTCTATTTTATATCTGAAATAATTGTACATGATAGAATATTCTTAGCAGGTATTTCTATCTCTATTTTGTGAGTCCGACCTGCGGAGCAGTCAGTTGGGGTCTGGAGATCCACCTAGAACGGATGAAAGGGGTGGGACAAGAGGCGCGAAAAATGACAGCAAGACAACGAATTCTGATCAAGCTGCAAAATTTTATTAAGATGGAGGGACTTATATAGAAAGGGAAAAGAAGGGAAGTAGTTCTGATAGGTGGACCCTGTGCATGTCTGCTGCGTGCTCTTTAGTTGGATTGGAGGGTGGCTGCATGTACAGTGCATGATC
>RJWH01000471.1:579221-765766 GCA_004363575.1 Solenodon paradoxus | reverse complement strand
GGGGGAGGGGGTATTCCCACCCCTGGAAGAGGGGGTGGAGGAGGTATTCTATCACCAGGCAAAGGTGGGGCTAGGGGTGGTATTTCTGTACCAAGCAGAGGAGGGTGGGGCACTGCTGTACTTGATAGAGCAGACTCTGTAAGGCCAGGGAGAAGGGGAAGTTGGGGAGCTGCCAAGTCCAGGCCTGGCATGGAACTGGAGGAACCTGTCCAAGGCAGAGGTGGTGGGGGTGGGATATTATGGCTGTTTTCAAAAGAGGAGAAATTAGAGTGCCCATAGCTGGTTTCAGATTCAGTATGAAGAGAAGGCTGGTAAGGCTGTGCCCCAGGCTGTCCTTGACCATCAGACTGAGGAAAAACTAGAGGTGGCTGAGGCTGAATGGACTGTTGTGCATCAACTTGTACTGATATTCGCCTTGGAGACACAATCAAAGAAATCTCTGAACAGAATTTTGTCTGAGGACCAGTAGGTGAGGCCAGCACAGGTGAGTTTTTACTTTCAGCCCCAGGTAGGCACGGGGGATACTCTGTCAGCGCATTAACAGACGGCAGGGGTGGTGTCCCACTCTCTGCTGGAGATGTCTGGATTGACTTTGCCTGTAAAATCCTTTGATGCTGTACTTCCTTTTCTCCTAACGTGGGAGCTTCGAGGCAGATATCTTCTGAGGGTGCCACTCCACTCTGAACTCCACTGGCTGCTACCTCCATGTCCATGGCAGGGTAGTACTTCTCTAGCTCAGCGATTTTGGTTCTCAGATCCTCAATGGTCTGTTCCAACCGCTGAATTACAGTTGCCTGACCCTCAGACTTCATGTCAATAACTTCCTGAGAGGCAAAAAGAAAAAGTTAAATATCAAGTAGTTAAAAAAAAAAAAAGACAAATATTAAGTAAAATATATGTTATAATCCTTCCAGAAAGATTCCTCCAAAGAAGTATACTAATAAATAATTTTTATGTGTCTTCATTTTTCCACTCTTGGATTTCAGAGTTTACAAACATTTCCATAAAGCAATATGGCCTTGTTTTCTAACATCTGAGTATCATTGAAGACAAATAGAGAAGGAGAGCAGAAAAAAATTCTGAGTGATAAACCAATTTATTTCCAGGATAGCCTTCTGTCTTCCCTGGTGAGTAATATTTACTAAGAAAATATTCCCAACTTCCGGTTCAAGATGGTAGTGTAAGAGGATCCTTAACTCACCTTCTCTAAGGAACGAATTGAATATACAACTAGATACGAAGTTCCTCTGAACAAAACCTATTGGCCCATACATATCTGACTACCAAGAAGAAGCCCACATCAAAGAAGAGGCAGTTCGAGGGAGACACTGCAGCCCAGAGGCTCAGACTTGGCAAGGTGGCAGGACTGCAGACTGGAACCACAAAGGACCATGCCCATCCCAGGGAGGGGATACCTCATGTGCAACCCATGTCCAACTGAGGAGAAGTAACTATGTGCCATGCATCCAGCCCAGAAAAGAAAACTGAATGTGGGTTACCCAAACCCAGTCTGAGGAGTGCTAACTACATACCCAGAGCCCAGCCCCAAGAGTAACCAAGTAAGTGCCGCACACCAGGCCCAAGGAAAGTAGACTGCACACATGCCCTACACATGGCTCTAAGAGAGAAAACCAAGTGTGCACCCTGTGCCAGGCCAAGCAGAAGAGATCATGCATGCAACTCAAGGTAACTGCATATTCCTCTCTGTTGAGGTTATAGAGCATGGCCCTCCAGGATTTAGCATCCCAGAGTCAGCACATAATAGGCGTCTGATCCCAGGAACCCACAGACCACAGGCCATGCTCCACAGCAGCCTAGAACCACTACCCACCAGGCTACAGCTGCCTGAAAACTACACTTGCTAGGCCTTTGCTCCTTTGGACCATCAACACCCACCCTGCCCAGTTGCTGCCAGGAACAAGTGCCCACTAAGTCTCAGGACCTACAGACACCCATGGTGCCTATACACAAATTCAGATTTCAAAACACGTAACTGGGCTACTAGAGAGCTTTGCTCACAGACGACACCTAGCACACCTGTGAATCTTCCTATGCTGGAGGGATGCAAAGACGGCCAGCACCACCTGAAACAGCATCAGAGGCCTATCACAAAAAGGCATCCTAGAAAACAGAACCGACCCCACTAATACACTGAAATCAAATCATACAAGTAGGAAGAAAACTAAAGTAAAAGAAAAGGAAAGTCACAGTGCTAAAATCAAGGAAGAAAAGAAAGTCATGCCAAAGTCTAAGAACCCAAAAGACGCAAATGCCCCAACAAGAGGAAGATACCAGGAGCTCACCAGAGAAGAACTCTATTGAAACAGATTGGGACAACCTAACAGAAAGAGTTCAAATTAGTATTTATAAAAAAAACTAAAGGAGATACTGGAGAAACACATTTCTATCCAAAGGCAATTGTAAGACCTCAGAAAAGAAGTGACAGACGAAAAGGAATACATCACCAAAGGGATTGAGACAGGAAGTCCTAGCAGAAATGCTGGAGATGAAAGTTGCAAAGAATTAAAAATAAACAAGGAAAGCTCCATAAACAGACTTATACTTGTATGTAATGAATATCACAAACTGAAACAAGATAATAGAATTGATCCTCACAGAAGTGGAGAGGGAAACAAGATTGAGGAAAAATGAAGAAATCCTACAAGAAATATAAGACATTGTGAGTACATTGCGAGTGTCCTGAAAGGGAGAAAGACGCAGAAAACATACTTAAAGAAGTAATAGCAGGGAATTTATCACATCTATAACAAAAAGCAACCACAGAGTTTCAAGAAGCAGAGAGAACAATGAAATTATTAAATATAAAAACACCTACTTCCAGATACATCATAATAAATCTAGCAGAAGTCAATGACAAAGAAAAACTACTCAAAGCTGCTAGAGAAAAGAAAAACACAATCTACAAAGACAAACTCATCAGGGTACCTCAGACTTCTCAGCATAAACCCTACAGGACAGGTAAGAGCAAGATATAACAAACACTTATGTGTGCTAACAAAGTTGTCAACCACGAATGGACTGAATGGACTGAACTCACTAATCAAAAGACATAGGGTAACTGGATGAATTCAAAAAAGGACCCATGAATATGATGCCTACAAAACACTCATATCAGAACCTATGATAAAAAAGTCAAGGTTGAAAGTCAAGGGCTACAAAAATATATATCAAAGAAACAGTGATAAAAAGAACTCAGGAACTGCAATACTAATATCAGATAAGAAAAATTTCCAACTAAAAATGCTATCATGAGGCAAGGATGGACACTACATTACAGTCAAGGGAGTAATCCATCAAAAAAAAAAAAAAAAGCCATAATAATAGCCTGCACCCAACACAGGACCAATTAAATATGTAAAAAAAAATACTGACAAGAGTTAAAGGCAGACATTAACAGTAATATAATAATAATAATAAGGGACCAAACACTCCACTTACTTCAATAGGTAGATCATTCAGTCAGAAAATCAACAAATAAATAAGCCCCCAATTGAAACAACAGATAAAATGGGCCTAACAGACATATACGGGGTGTTCTAATGCCAAAAATATGAATATGTGCTCTTCTTAAGTGTGCATCAAGTGGAACATTGTCAAGGATAGACTATATACTAGGACATGTCTCAGCAAATTTAGCAAGACTGAAATTATAGAAAGCATTTTCATTGACCATAAGTATATGAAACAAACCAAAAGAACAAAACTAGAAAAACCACAAGATGTGAAGATTGAACTACATACTGAACATCCCCTGGATCATCAATGAAATTAAGACTTATTCAGAAACAAATGGAAATTCAAAGATGAGCTACCAAAATTGGGATGGGGCAAAGGCAGTTCTAAGATGAAAGTTTATAGCCATACAAGCACACATCAATAGCCAAGTGAGAACCCAAATTAAATATCTAACCACACACCTGAGGGAACTAGAAAGAGAACAATTAAAACCAAAAATCAGCAGGAGGAAGGAAATAACCAAAATTATAGTAGAAATAAGTGAAATTGAAAACAAAAAGACCATGCAAGTAATGAATGACTCCAAAAGCTGGTTCTTTGAAAAAGTAAACAAAACTGATACACCTCCAAGTTAGACTCACTAAGAGAGAAAACCCTAATAACAAAAATCAGAAATGAAACAGGTGATATTACAACTGACATCAAAGAAACACAAAGGATCATGAAAGATTATAACGAACACTTATGTGTGCTAATAAAGTTGTCAACCATGAAGAAATGGAGATATTTATAGACTCCTATAACCTCCGAAAACTGAACTAGGAAGACACACACAATCTAAAAAGAACACTCACAAGAGCAAAAAAATCGAAGCAATAATTAAAAAAAAAAAAAAAAAAACTCTCCAAAAACAAAAGCCCAGGTCCAAATGAAATTTCTAGTGAATCATACCAAACAGTCAAAGAAGAGCTAATCCTGATCCTCCTTAAACTCTTCTACAAAGCTGAAGAAGAGGAAAAACTCCCAAATACATTATTTGAGGTCAGTATTACCACAATTGCAAAATTAGACAAAGACAGCATGAAAAAAGAAAACTACAGATCAATATCACTGATGAATATAGGTGCAAAAATCCTAGCAAACAGAATTCAATAACACATCAAAAAATTATACATCATGATCAAATTTTATTTCAGTGTTGCAAGGGTGGTTTAACATATGCAAAAGAATCATTGTAACACACCACATAACAAAGTGAAAATCAAAAGCCATATCATCATCTCAAAGATGCAAGAAAAGTATTTGACAAGATTCAACTCCAATTCAAGATAAGAACCCTCACCAAAAAAGGAATAGAAGGCACACACCTTAATATAACAAAAAAACAATATGACAAACCCAGAGCCAACATCATAATCAATGGTAAAAATCTGAGAGCCTTTCTTCTAAGAGCTGAAACAAGACAATGTTGCCCACTATCACCATTATTATTCAACATAGTTCTAAAAGTCTTGGCTAGGGCATTAAAGCAAGAAAAGGACATTTAAAGAAACTCAAATTGTGAAAGAAGAAATAAAACAATCATTATTTGCAAATGATATATTCTACTTAGAAAACCTGAAAGACTCCACAAAAAAACTACTTGGAACAATAAATAAAGCAAAGTGATTGGATGTAAAACAACACACAAAAATAAGTAGCATTTCCAAATGTAAACAATAAAGTAGAGGAAAAAGAAATTCAGAAAGAAATCCCATTCACAATATTACCAAGAAAGATCAAACACGAGGAATACACTTAAGAAAGAAGGTGAAAGAGCTCTACAATGAAAACTACAGGAAGAAGGAGGAGGAGGAAAAAGGAAGAAGAAAATGGAGGAGGAGGAGGAAAAGGAAGAGTGGGGCAGGGGGGGAGGAGGAGGAGGAAGAGGAAGAAGAGGAAGAACAAAGACGTGGGAAAACATTCCACGTTCATGGATTGGAAGAATCGAAATAGTAAAAACGGCCATTCTACCCAAAGCAATATATAGGTTAAATTCAAGTTCCATCAAAATCCCAGGAACATTTTTCAAGGAAAAGGAACAAAAAATATAGACGTTTGTATAGAATTACAAAAGGCCTAAAATGACCAAAGCTCCCTGACTTCAAACTATACTACAGAGCAATCATCAACAAAACAGCATGGTACTGGAACAAAAACAGACACACCAATCAGTGGAATCGAACTGAGAGCTTGAAAATAAAAGGCACACCTATATGGATAGCCAAAGGTGCCAAAAGGATACAATGGAAGAAGGAAAGTCTATTCAACAAATGGTTCTGGGAAACTCGAAAGACATCTGCAAAAAAAAAGTTAGATTACTCATTATCACCATACACAAAAGTTAACTAAAAATGGACCAAAGACCGAAACATAAAACCCAAAAGCATAAAATACTTAGAAGAAAATCTGGGAAAAACACTCCGTGATCTCAGCCTCAAATATGTCTTTGCGGGAAGGACAGTGTCAAGAGAAGAAATCAAAGTAAAACTAGACAATTTGGACTATATCAAACTGAATAAATTCAGCACGACAAAAGAAACCGCCACTAAAACAAAAAATAAAATCCACAGAATTGGAGAAGATATCCATACAATATATATCAGATAAGAGTTTAATCTCCAAAATATACTAAGAGCTCATACACCTCAACAATAAAAAAGCAAATGACCCACTCGAAAGATGGACAAAAGACCTGAAAAGATATCTTTCTAAAGAGGACACACAGATGGGCTATATACACCTGAAAATGTCCTATATCATTTATCATCGGAGAAATGCAAATAAAAATTGCAATGAGATACCACCTCACACCAGTGAGAATGATCTCTATCAAAAAGACTGGAAATAGGTGTTCAAGGGGATGTGGAGAAAAAGGAACCCTCTTACACTGTTGGTGAGAATGCAAATTGGTGCAACCTCTTGGGAAAACAGTATGGTTATTCCTGAAATGAATAAAAATGGATCTACCATTTGATTCAACAATGCCACTCCTGGGCATACACTCAAATCTCTAATCAGAAAAAAAAATCTGCACTCCTATGTTCACAGCAGTGCAGTTCACAGTAGTGAAAACCTGGAAACAACCTAAAAGCCTATCAACAGGTAAGTGGATAAAGAATCTATGGTACATATATTCATTGCCATTCTATGCCATTATTTAGGAAGATGAAATTGTGTCATTTGCAACAATCTGGACGGAGATGGAGGGGATCGTGTTAAGTGAAATAAGTAGGAAAGAAAAAGAGAAATTCAGGATGGTTTTCCTAACATGTGGACTATAAAATGAAATGAAACAAATGAACATACAAATTCGAACAAAAAAATAGCAGAACACAGGACTATGGTTGTGACAAACAAGAGAGGAAGGAGGGTAAAAGGTGGTGATAAAGGACCCTGGAACTCTGGTGGTGGGGGTGGTGTGATATATAGACTGAGATACAATTTAAGTACTCTAAAATGAATATAACATTGTGAAGAAAATAATAAATATTACTATTTTAAAAAGATATTTCCCAAAAGGTATTTTAAATACTAAAGTAAGCTTCAAGTGTAAAAAAGGAAAAGCCCTGTGAGTAAATTAAATGAGTAAATATAACAGATAGAAAAGAGAAGAAATAGGCAGAGAAAGGAGTAGAGGAAAGAAAGAACAGTCAAATGTATAAGATAAGAGAGAACAAACTCCTGCTGTGTGAAGCCAGACAATTCACACAGACCTAGATTTGACCATTCAAGGTTGAATGAAAGATAAAGACAATGAGAGAGTTCTGGTGCTGAGAACCAATTCTCCAGCATGCCCCAGAGATTTAAAAAAATTATTCCAATAGAGCCCACCTTAAAGAACCATGGATCACACCCTAGTGGAGTAGCAGTGAGGTCCACCATCTCCAGCTGGTGGAGTCCAGACACCGAAGGGCCCAGGTTCACATCCCAGGACTGGGGGAATAGCCAAAATGTACAGATAAAATAAAAATAACACTTAAAAAAATGCTTCTTCCTTCCCTCTCTTCCTACCGACTTGTAGCTTACCCACCTTCATTCCTGCTATACTTTTCCTTGTAAAAAAAAAGCCAAAAAAAAAAAAAAAACCATGGGTTCTGATTTATTATCTTCCCCACATGGGAGCCTGAAGCCAATACTCCAGACCTGTTTTTACATATTGTAGAAAAATAATCACATGTATAAAGCATAAAGATGATATTAAGGACAAAGCTAAACTCTTATCCTGCTTGACCAAGTCAAACTCTGAATCCAGGAACTCTCCTCAAATTCAAAAATTTGTGTCTTCTTTATTAAATCCAAGACAAATAACCAATCCACTTGCAGTGAGAAAATTATAGACAAAACAGATATAGTTATTTAGTATAATAAAGTATTTTAGGTACTGTGGGTATATTTGATAATCTTCACAGAGGTAAATTGTATAAAAATACAGATATATATGTATATGTTAATATCTATGTAAATATATAATACATAAATATATCTGTGAATTTATA
This sequence comes from Solenodon paradoxus, assembly GCA_004363575.1. Classification (NCBI taxonomy): domain Eukaryota; kingdom Metazoa; phylum Chordata; class Mammalia; order Eulipotyphla; family Solenodontidae; genus Solenodon; species Solenodon paradoxus. The sequence goes on along the minus strand of RJWH01000471.1, from coordinate 757,751 downwards.
TAATTATAAAGCATAAAATACTTTGTCATTTTTGACCAATGTTGACACAAAAAACTCAATTATTTCAATGCATAATTTGAAGAATCATACTACATATTTTCTTAGTCCACGTTAAAAGAAATATAATAAACAATTTCTAATATCTTATATTGTAATTAATTCTAGTCTCAAGTATGATGCTAGTAAGTGCAAGGAAAAAAAAAAAAAAAACACAAGCCAAAATACTAATATCCATTCTTCTAAATACTCATCATTGCTTCCTTACATTGAATTATTAAAACATACAGATTACTTTCAGTTTTTCCAGAATAAGTTTAAAAGTGATCTTTAAACATTAATAAGTATTTCATTTTATTTATCGAGGTGACTGATGTACAAAACAATAAGTTTAGATATGCAGATTCACTATTCATCAAATATATAACATACCATGCCCACTACCAAATTTCTCATAGTCCTCCACCACTGCCCTTTGTTCCCACCATGTTACCCTAGCCCCTGATGGCAACCTCAGTTCTGTCACCAATGTCCAAGAGTCAGTTTTTATTTTGTCTGTTCATCGGCCTTCTTTCTTAATATTTTACATTTAATAAGATTATCTAATATCTGTCCTTCTCCTTCTGATTGATTGCACTTAAGATAATCCACTCCAGGTTCACATATGTCCTTGAAAATGGCAGGATTTCATCCTTTTAAAGGGCTGTGTGGTATTCCATTGTGCATATATACCAAATATCTTTATCCTTTCATCAGTCAATGGGCACTTTAGTACATTTTGAGTTATCCAGTTATATAACTAGGGTTCTCATTTTCCCATTAATTAGTTATAAAATTAACTGATAAGTAGCACGCAAAAAGAAAATTCTAACAGAGTTTTCTAAAACTAAATTTTTTAATGTTATTGCCTAGGTGAGTTCCTTTTCATTATATATTTGAATATAATGAAAGCAGTATAAACATTAAAGGAATGAAGAAGGAACACATGATCTTAAATCATAACAGCACAATAGCAATTATTACATGGATTTTATGTCCCTGCATTTACAAGTGCAACACAACACACAAAGCCAATGATAACAAAGGTCATAGTACCAATGACTGGGAAGATTCCTTGGATTTTTATTCTTTCTATTTCTTTACATCACAAGTTATAAAAAAGTGGAAAAAAAAAAAAAAAAAGCATCCCATTATGCACAGTAACAAGAATCAGAAAAAGACTTCTTAAATGAAATCAACTCAAGAAGTCAACTCTCTTAACCTCCGACCCATTCTCCTTCAATGTCAAGAATTGGGAAGAAGAGTCACATCTACAGGTTCCTTTGTATCTAGGTTTATCCAATTAGATATAGGAAACTAAGACTCAGAGAGTAGATTAGGTAGGGGTCATAATCCTGTGTGTTGTGACTATTCTGTTAGGAATTAAGATCTGTTAACTGGAAGCTGTTCTGGAGCAGCATTCCATTGTCTTCTCTTGTACTAATTTTCTTCAGAGCACATTTTTGATCAAAGGATATGGTATTATGATATAAGGCATCTTTTATGAAAAGATGGTGCTCTTTCTTTATTGAATTTGGGAAGTTCATTCATTTCCTAGGTGACCTCTATCCTCTCATATGCAAAGTGATTTTTATTTTTAAAGGAAAAGTGCAGGAAGGAATGAAGGCAAGTAGGCAGGCAGGCAGGCAGGAAGAGAGAGGAAGAAGCATTTACTTACTTACTTCAGTTCTTCATCATTGGTTGTTTCCCTGGCCCCACAGCTTCAACCAGGGATGCTGGTATGTATATGAACTATACCCGGTTTAAACCACTAGCCACCAGAGTGTGCTAACAATGTGACATTTTAAACACATTGGTCATAACATTCTTACCAAATAAACTCTATTGGGTGCTCATTAATCAATTACTCATCATGTGATTCCAAATTTCCACCATTATCTTCCCTGACTTTGGGAAATTCTTCAACTTCTGCAATAATCATTTCTGCTTATTTCATCTCTTATGTGGTTTGATAAGCCCTGCCAAAACTAAAGCGTGGTAGATAATGACAGATGGTACATATTAAAATGGGGGGGGGGGGATTTGGAGTTGGACCTAATTTTATAAGTGGCCAATATTTTAGTCTATTTTTCTGTTACAACTTTTAAGAAATAGTTAAGAAAATAAAGAACCAATGGACTCTATAAGCTTCAAAGTTTTTTTTTTTTTAAATGCAAGAAACAATAAGAAATAGCAGAGGAGATAGAGAAAACAAGACAAAATTTTAAAACTGAGTCTATAATAAATAATGTGATGGCTAGCCTGGTGGTGCCAAGACAGTCAAAGGATCTGTTATGATATTAATAAACACACTGAAATATTTATAGAGAGAATTCTTCTAAGATAATTATTATAAAGAAAATAGAAAAGTTAGAGACTGTTTATTACATTATTTTTATCTTTACCTGCAAAATTCCAGCCCTGACTCAATGTTAAGATCCTTCTTTTACGTTCCAGAGAAACAGAGCAATTAAGAGCATCTCAAACTTTAACTGATGAGACTGTAAAATAAGGCCAGAAGGCTATTCTTACAAAGGAGCCAAATGTATGTAGGATTTTGGGTTCTGAATTTACCTAAGCATCTTCAAAGAATCTTATCTGACCTTCTTTATCCAGGGCTATCAGTGAAAGGCTGACTGACTCTCAGAGAGAACCACTTCAGTCAGCTGAGACACTGTCTGTAGAGCTTGCAAAAGAAGGCTACATTGCAAGAAAGCAGTAAGAGTTTATTTCTATGTAATTCTTAAATTTTTCAGAGATTTATAAATAAATCTGCATGGTAAATATTAGCTATTATTTTTTCAAATGCTGTCTATATCCTAACCATTTAAGTACAGGTGGTCTTCTCAAGGAGAGCCCAACCATAGACAAAGCCCAGAATGAATCTCTAAGAGCCCACCAGGCATTCTGCTGCCCATAGAAAACCCTCAGGCTGGGCGCCTGTTTCCTTGTACCCTATGCCTGGTACTTAATCATCAATCTCACCAGGATACAATTAGCAGACCTATCTCAAAACACTTGACATTGAAGAAATTTGCTTATTATCTTTATACTTCTATTTTTCAAAAAGGCTCTCAGCATTTTCAGCAAATTATGGTAAGATTACTCAACCTTAATGGTTACTATTTAAAATTAAAATTAAAATTTTTTAAAAAGAATAAGGGGAAGAAATGACTGGTGAGCAACTAAATAAAAATAAACATGCTCCTTCCTCCTCTCAAAATAAAAAGAATGTTTTCTGCAATTTTGTACTCTCTCTCTCTCTCTCTCTCTCTCTCTCTCTCTCTCTCTCTATATATATATATATATATATGCTTGCATATCCATATCTATATGATCATACCTTTAAATGGAGGAAAGATAAATCTATTTTAGCTAGTCAAACAATAATATGCTTATTTTGAAATTATTTGTATTTAAGAATATTGCTTCAAATCCCTAAAGTATATTATAAGTGGCAGAGTCTGCCATCCACTTTGTCTAAAAAATTATATATATAAGTCGGCAAAACTTTTCCATTCCTGCATAATCTTATGTGAGTGGTGACAGTTCTTACAAATTGTTTCAACACTTGCATATCACAAAATACAAGTTGCCATTAAAAATAAAATGTTCTCCAAACATAATTTTTCAAATACAAGATTATGATTCCCAGAAATAGAAAATGTAACTACAACATTAAGGTTACAACTGTCAAAAGGAAGCCAGACACACTCAAGTAAAGGTTTTCTTGAGAAGTTAATTTGCTTATCTTTGAAACTTTATTATGTTTATTATGTAAGTAAGATACTATCAGAGCCTAAATACTAAAAAATGGTTTATTGGTAAGCTAACACTATAATAATTTATTTTTCAAATCTTAATATAAGATACATAACGTAGCTTATAATATACTCAGATTTTCAAGTTCTGTTAAATTATAAGACCATATTATTGGTAATTTAGGATATCTCTAGACAGCTGTTAAATATGAGTTCTACTGCTCACATAAACATGTAAAGTATCTATTTGCTGTGTTCCAAGTGTTTATACAAACCAATGGCATTCAAGATTAAAAAAAAATAAAAAAATACATATTCTATTTGATCCTACAGGAAAAGAAATTCATATTTTAAATAGATACAATTATATAAAATAAAACACAGTTTCAAAGGAGAAAAATGCAATCAACTTTATAGGAGAATTTCAAGAAAGAAGGTAATATCAGAACATATGGTAAAAAAGTTACCTATGGTTTCTTAAAATAGAACACAACATGGAAAAGCAGAGCTACAAACACAGAGAACTAAAATGGCATCTCTGGAATCCTTACAATGAAACAGATGATGAATTACTGAATATATAACATTTGTAAACTGTATGGATATGACAAATCTCTCCTAATCCCTTCATTGCACAGATGAGAAATGTAAGGTGGAAGGAAGAGGAATAAGTAAGAACTCATGATTGGCTGTATTCCTTTCAAATACCTTTTTATCATAGTCGTTGATAACAATTTGTAGGAAAGGTTAAAAATAACCAGTCTTACTGAATAAACACTGTAAAAATAATAAACATGCTTGGGAAAAGGATTAAAAACAACGAAATAAACAGCAAAGGAACCTAATTTTTTGTTTTCCTCAGATCTTCTGAATTTTCTCTAGTTATTTGAAACAAAAAGTGACAAGGTTCTAGAGCATACTCTAAAGCAATATATCACCTAATTGTCTCAATTAATACAAGCAAGCACCCACTATTTTATTAGTTTCACTTTCATAATTGCTTTATGGGTATAAAGTGTGGCTCAGTTTTTCACATCCCAACCATTTTCCTGGCTTAACATAAAACTATTCTCTAATGATTTTTTTTTTATTTCAAAAAGAACAAAGCTTGGAGAAATTAAATGGAATGGATTAGAAATATCACCCAGCATGATAGAGTAGCCTCTTAACCCTGCTACTTTATTGGAATTGCTCTTCCAGCAATCCTTACCCTTCTTCCAATAGTTTGAACCTTGGTCTTTCCAAAGAATACAAAGCTATCTTCCTTCTTAAAATCTTCTCACTTGGCTTCTATAAATTTATATTCTCCCCTATTTCTTTTTCCCTATTTCTCCTTTGGATTATTTTGGGGGATGTAGGATACCAAACCTGTAGTCATTACCAAGACCTGTCCTTGGTCCACTATCTTCTTTATACTAGCAGAGTTGTTGATCAATTTTTTTTTACATCTTTGATCTCTCACCTCAATACAAATTATCTTCAAGTGTTTCTCTCTCATCAGTGCTAAACTTCCATATTCTTATTGCTTAGTTATCACTTGAAAATGTAAGAAAAACACTTCATGACATCAACCTCATAGATGTCTTTGTGGAAGGAACAACTACAGCAAAAGAAACCAAAGCAAGACTAAACAATTAGGACTACATCAAACTAAAAAGCTTCTGCACAGTGAAAGAAACTACTATTAAAACAAAGAGGCAACCTCCTGAATTGGAGAAACTGGTCACACAATAAATACCAGATAAGATATTAATTCCCAAATTATGTAGAATTGATAGCTTCAACAATAAAAAAGCAATGACCCACTCAAAAAATTAGCAAAGGAACTGAAAAGATACCTTTCTAAAGAAGACACACAGATGATGCATAGGCAACTGAAAATAATGTGCTACATCACTCATCGAGAAATGCAAAAAAAAAATCCACAATGAGGTACCACCTCACACCAGTGAGAACAGCCTGTATCAAAAAGACTGGAAACAAAGGTGTTGAAGTAGATGTGGAGAAAAAGGAATCCTCATAAACTGTTGATGTGAATGCAAATTGGTGTAACCTCTTTGAAAAAGAGTATGGCAATTCCTCAAACAAATGAAAATGGATCTAACATTTGATCTAGCAATCCCGCTCCTGGGGATAGACCCAGAATATACAAAATCTCTAACCAGAAAAATATCTGCCCTCCAGTGTTCATAGCAGCACAGTTCACAATAGCCAAGACATGGAAACAATCTAAATGCCCAACAACAGATAACTGAATAAAGAAGCTGTGGTATATATACTCAATGGAATGCTATTAGCTATTTAAAAAGATGAAATAGTCCCTTTGACAATAATCTGGATGGAATGGAGGGGATTATATAAAGTGAAATAAGTCAGAAAAAGAGAAACAGGTTGGTTTCACTCACATGTGGAATATAATGAACTGTAACAAAGGAACATACAAATCCCAACAAAATTAACAGGACATAGGATCATGGTTACAGGGAGTGGGATATGAGAAAGAATATGAGATGGAAACAGTGGTGATAAAGGACACTGGAACTCTGGTGGTGGGTGTTTTGTGAAATATAGACAGAGTAATTTCAATATTCTAAAATGAATGTAGCATTGTGAACAAAACAAATAATTTTACTATTAAAGAAATTAAAATGCATCTTATACTCCAAACAGGTACCACTTCCCTGCCTTGCAGTTTACCTAGGCATGGTAATGTCTTTGAATCATTTTTCTGATTATTGGTTCTTAAACTTGGTGTGCACGAAAGGACTTGTTAAAACACAGATAGCTAAGCCCTAACCCCAGAGTTTCCAATTTAGTAAGTCTGGAGCAGGGTCTGAGAATGAACCTTCCTAACCAGATGCTGCCAGAGACCACACTTTAAGCACCACAGCTTAATCTTTACCCTAGAGATGATGACCAAATGCATGATTTCCATCTTTAGCCGCTACTTTTCCTTTTCCTCATCAGCAGCTTGGTTGAGATTCTCACCTCAAGGATATCTTGAGAGTTTAATAGTTGAACCTTCTATTTTTTTTCTCTTCCCACCACTCCAGTCTCTTGGCAGGTTTCTGCTCCTAAAGCATTAATTCATCATAGTAATAAGCATAGGATGCTTTTACTGAGCAGAAGACATTTTAAATGCTCTAATAATCTCACGGAGTACCCACATTTTACAGGCTATTTCCTGGTTACCTGACCTGCCTACTGCAAAGGAATGCTGTGAGGATTAACATACAGTCAGTTCTCACTGTGCACAGTTGTTAAAGTCACTATGGACATTAAATTAGTGAATAACGAACCACTGCTACTGTGGAAAGACAGAATTAAGTTCCTTTCAAGACTTCGGTCAAATTTTCTTCAATTGCTTAATACATGATCTTGTTTGCTGTATATTTCTGTTTAAAGATACCTTATTTCATAGATGCTGTTGATATACTAACATTAAATTCACTCCAAAGCACAATAACTCATGTCTGAACAAAGCTATGTAATACATGCATTTTCTCAGTAAAGTGCACCGAGGCCTTTTTGCACTTAGAACATCAGGAAGCACTTGAGAACTAAACTTGGGGAGTATTTTAAACAGCAAAGTTACCAGTTAAAAAGCTAAAATATGTGACACTAAATAGACTACAAAAAAAAGGACACTTGTTTACAGGATGAGCTGAAACAAGATGGCAGAGTACTGATTTCTTCCAACTCAGCTGGGAAACTGTACATCAGGGAACTCAAACTTTACACCATTTTATATTCTGCAATATCAATGAGAACCCAGCAAGCATTGGGGGGTTATAATGAATCCTAATGAATGGGAAATTCTGTAATGATAGAATCAACAAGTGATGAGATTTGACTATATTATGAAAGCAACTTTCAAAGTCAGATTATTACTCAGATATAACAAAAATGACCAAAATAATAGCAAACATTTTGAGTTTCTACTCTGTGTCAAGAGTTTTTCAACACTTCGCATATATACCCTGACATAGGAGCTATTCTTATTTTACAGATAAGGAAACTAAGGCAGAGAAAGTAGAATACCTTGCTTAATTTCTCCAGTTAAAAGTGGAAATATTGGAATTTGTGCCAGGCAAACAAGTCCAAAGAGCCTCATCCTCAACCACTATGGCATGGATAAAAGTGAATGTTCTAGCACCCCTCCCCCAATAAGAACGCTCTGCTATATTCACTGTGGTCTCCCACATATCTATTCATTCATCAAACATTTCCCCAAAACTATCAGGTCCTCTGTTAGATACTAGAAGAACAAATACAATAAGGATACTCTTAGACTTAAGGAGCTTAATTATCTATAAGACATGGATAATATAATTATGGATAAGTCAGGGATCTATAGAGGGTCACACTGTAAGGCCAACCAAAGGAGTCCTTAGATTGAGGCCTCTTAGGGTAAGGGTCTAATAAGAGGTAAAATTTGATATGAATTTAGCTTAAGAAATAACAAGTAGTATTAAGGGAGGCAGTACAAAAAAAAAAAAAAAAAAAAAACAGATATGAAGGACTGAAAATCAGTGTATTTTTTTTAAACTAGGATACTTTTTAAGGCTGTGATGAAACAAACATGCGAGAAATATGCTAAAGATGGTGGGTGACAAGCAAAAGTCTTACATTTCAAACTCAGGATTCTGATTCTTTTCCTCACATGCTATGAGCAGACAGTGACTAAGTCTATGAAGATATAAAACATAAGGAAATTTACATTAGAATGATAACTCCAGGGACATAGTGGAATGATTTAGAAGGGATTAAGTCTGGAAGTAGAGAGATCTGTTGGGGGACTACTGTGGTAACTGAGATAAGATTGAACCCTGGGCTAAATCCTAGTGGTCTATACCAGAAGAGTCCCTACTGGAAGAAAGCAAAGCAGGGTAACTCAAAGAATAAACAGGGCTGCCTCCTGAGTCACCAGTTCACCTGGACAACTGTGAACCATATCCTCCTCCACCCACAGCCCCCATCCAGATTCCACATTCATTTCTACCCATGTACAATGAATCACTTCTCCATCCTAAATGATTCACTCTTCTTCATTCTACCTATCAAAAGATAATCACTTTGAGGATCTGATCTAAGAAGCTGTCCTTAATTAGAATTTATCAACAACATCCCCAGGTTTTTTTTAATTGCTGCAATACAATGTATACGAAATACCTTGGCAGAATCATATTATCCCCTGCAAATCATTTCATCTGTATATGGAAGAGCCTGGGACCTTATAACTCTTTGTATTTTCTGTAATACTTACCACATAATAAATCAACAGATGTTTAATATAGTTCAATAAAAGTTAAGCATGCTTTATAAGCTGAGAAATATTATGGGCTCAATTATCCCATTAGGTCAGTGGCTTGAACAAGTTGCCTATCTCCATAGATCTTAGACAATGCTGCTTTCAAATAAATTGAACATCGTATCTAACACTCAAAAGAACAAAGATAGAACTTCACTTATCTTATCTCAATTACTGCAATAGTCTCCAGAACAGGTCTCTTTACTTCCAGACTTAATCCCTTCTAATCATTCTGAAACCCCAAAGAAATGCAAAAAAAAAAAAAAAAGTGCAACATTTAATTCTTTCCTCACATTCCCATGTAGTACTGGAACGTCTTTTCAGATGCTAACTGGATTTCATTCTTAAAACCAAACCTAGTGTTTCTATTCTTCCTTTACTTCTAAAGCTAAAGCGCCTAAATTTTTCTCCAAGTTAGAGTTTACATAAAGTGGAAATGTACTTTCTAGAAAAATCCTTTCTTTCTTTGAATGTATTATAGTAAGCATTTCCCAAAATGTTACTCATTTTCAATATCAATACCTTTGCAAGGGTCTCCTTGCATCTCCTCCCTTCCTAACCTTTCACCTGGCCCCAACCAAATGCTTTGGGTTAAAGCATTTACTAAGCATCTAAGAATGATCAGACTCTGAAGTAAACTTCAAGGATGACCAAACCATGTTTTCTAACTCCAACTATCTTCCTCTCTCCTTTAACCCATATCTTTCTTACTCTCATTTATAATTAGTTGTCTTGGGTTTTCTTTTTTTGGTTTATAATTATCATAAATTCATATTACCTCTGTCTTAGAATTTAGATTTTTTTTTAAGGAAAGGTACAGACAGGAATGAAGTTGAGCAGAGGCAGGAAGGAAGAGAGAGGAGAAAGAATTATTTTTATACAGCTGTTCATCTCACCCTGGGTCTCAAACCTGAGTCCTTAGGATGAATGTGACTTCCCAGCAGACTTAACTTCTAGGTCACCAGAACACGCCAGCCTTAGAATTTAGAACTTGCATTAAACCATTTTTTCCAATCCTTTGATATGTTTTAATACATTCCAATGCAATTCAAGCTGCTTCTTGTTTAAAGGTGTCATAATTATTCCTTGAGAATTATGCTCACCCCACACCTTTCTTTTGATCTGATCAATATTTCTTTTACTCTAAACTTTTCTATGCCAAGACATATGTGAGTAATCCCTCAAGCATAATCAACTAAACTACCTTACATTACTCACATGTTTCCTTGATTTACTTCTAAATAAAGATGTTTCTGAAATTAATAATAAATTACGCTGAGTGGTCACATTATAAAGCACACTGTACTAAATGGCTTAAGAAGATCCAAAGGAAAAGAATATTCAATTTCTCAAGTAAGTTTGCAGTCTAATAGTGCATTGAGGTGATAGAGGAAGACTCATCAGAGTTAAGATCCTAAGATTTTTAAGCAACTTCCAGAGGAGGTTAAAACTGGACTGGGATACAATTTTGCCAGATATCTTAAGTATATCTATTTTTCTGATGTTTGAGAAATTATTTGCACATCAGTTATACAACATGGAGTAAGAATACTGATATCATTTAATTTTTCTTTACTATCTAACATTTTTTAATAGACATGGTTATTCATGATTAACATAGTAATGCATAGAGACCCAATTTTCTTTGCATGATAATATCAATGCTCAACAAAAGCTAACAGTTTTAAAGATAAAATTTTATTCCACTTACCTTTCAACTACTCTATATACATTAGAAAGATGTTGAGAGCGTTAGGTAAATATTTCAAATCCTAAATTACTTATATACATACATACATATATATGTCTATATATATTTTTAAATGTAAACACCAAGTGGCAACCAGTTTTGCTATAATTTGTTAATCATTAATGTAGGAGTCGACATTTTAAGAGATATAACTGATATTTGATGATTTATATATTGTCGAATGCAAAAAACTTAGTTTAGTATTTCAAACTTCAAAGAGTAAAAAATCGATCTGAAAGACAGTCTTCTTTCAGTTTTATGCACTAATTTTTAGACAGAGATTTTTTTTAGAACATATTACTTGACATTAAAATAATCGGTGAGATTTAAAGAAGGTAGTTTCATTTTAAAACATCCTAATTATTTAAGGTCATTAATAAAGGCACTCAAGGAGTAGTTATAGCTCTTTTTGCATAAGTGCTAACTGTATTTCTTTTAAGAACCAGACTCTCTGGTAATACCACAGTCTTTGACTCCTCTCAGTTGAGAAAGGCTTTATGAGTCATGGTGCGGGTTTTTTCTAGAAAAACAGAGCTCTCACAATTATTAACTACATGGAGAGAATAAAAGTCAAAACTCATTCAATAAATTCATGTGTGCTCAGATGAAGAGAACAGGTGCTGAACTCACATCTGAAGAAAAACTTAAAAGGGTGCTTTCCAATTGTACTCCAAGCCTCTGACTAAGCATTAAGATGACAGAAGAAGTCAGGCAGCTTCGAAGGGACCAGAAAACCTCTTCTGAGCATCATTCATACAGAGCAAACTGGCTTAAAAACTCATCTTTCTATAATCATCTACAGAGATACAGAACTGCCATCTAGTGACTAAGAAGAAGAAGACAAGGTGCATGTAAGAAAAAATAATAACAGTGAATAAGAGCAGTGAAGTATTAAAGTGGATACAGTTCAGCACACCAAAGTGATAGTAAAACAAAAATGTACAGGTGGCACACCCTGGTGGAGCAGCAGTTAGGTCAGCTGCCTCCAAAGGAGCAAGTCACATGCAACTGGGTTTGAGTCCCCGGTGTAGGGGTAAACAGTTTGATCAACTAAATAAAAATAAAATAAATATACTTCTTCCTCCTTTTTCTACCTGCCTGCCTACTTGCATTCATTCCTGCCTGCACCTTTCCTTTAAAAAAAATTTCTGGGCCTCTAAAACCTGTCTTAACTACTGACTCTCAATTGTTATATTCTAAATATAATAGGACGATTTTAAAAATAAACTTCTCATCTTAAGTATCCAATGATTTGGGGAGGAGATGGTATTAAACGACCATCAGGTCGTTACCCATAAAAAGACAATTTTTGGATTACAATTCCAAGAAGGCAGGCTGTTAAGATCTCCAAATTGCCTCCTTCCCAGAGACACAAGAAAACTACATCCATCTGACAAACTATGACTTTTGAAAAGACACAGGAACCAGCAACTCCACAAAAAGAAAGGACACACATCTTCATAAATGGTGATCTGCCTTGGCACCATGCCACTCTTTTTTGATTCCCTGGGGCTATAGGAAAAGACCAGTGACAAGGGCACTCTCCAGAGCTAAATGACACCCTCTCAGCAGACGCCCCCACACATGAAAACTGACTTTCACTCACTAAACCAAAAAACTCGGCACGGGTGGACCTAGACACCATTTCCACAGTGTGGGCGTCGCATGAAGGTCACAGGGAGAAATGTCCGCCCCATCTGCCATTAGTGCACTTGTACCAGACAGTCTGCGATCACAGTTGCCCTTCCAGGGGGCACCAGAGACAGACAGCCAGGACCGCAATGTCTGCGCGGACAGCTAAGCAGTTCCTGGCAAGGAGTGCTCCATTCTCTGACTCTTATCAGTAAAGCTCCATTGAAACAACAGTTTCAACCAGCCTGGGCTATTGCTTAGAAGTTTTTTACTGGTACTCCCTAAAACTTACACCCCCAAGGCTTGTTTCCTGCTGAAAATGCTACTCCTTTAAGGACTAAGGGATTTTTCATAGGGAGTTGTGCTTTACTATGACCAGTTCTTAGCTCAGGATACAGTAGCCTTTTGGGGGACTGTGGCCTCCTTGTGGACTAGACCCACAACTTAAGGGTCTCCTGTTCCTTGTTTTTCATACCTGTGACTCTTTGGTAAATCTTTATATTTGCTAACTCAAGTCCAACCCTGTAGGCTGGGCTTCTGAACCTCAACACAGGGATGGTTCTAGAGCTTCAACAATTCCGACATGCAGAGATCACAAAACTAAAGGAAGCCCAGCATTCCAGACCAACACCTAGACCTATACTGTGTGACTTGATACCGTAAAAGGACTTTATATTAAAGAAGCCTAGCCCAAAGAAAAACAAAACAACACAAAACCAGAATGCCAAACAGAATGAAAAGACAGAGAAATACATACAAAATGATGGAAAAAACAAATCCCTAGGGGAAAATCTGAATGAAACAGAATCAAGTAAACTACCTGAACAAGACTTTACAGCAACACTTAAATGACACTGAAATCAGGAACACAATGGAAAAACAAACAAAATATGACAACAAAGAGAAAAATGAGGCAGTTTCCAACAGAATTCAATAAACATTTACCAAACACACTACCCAACAACTCGAATTCACATTTTTCTCAAGTGCTCATGAAACGGTCTCAAATATATGCTATACAATGGAAAAGAAACGTCAACAAATTTACAAAGATTGAAATCATGCCAACCATCTTCTCTGATCACAATGGCATAAAGCTGGAAATCAACCACACACGCATGCACGCACACACGCGCGCGAGCACTAGGAAATTCCAAAATCTGTGGAGGCTAAACCATATGCTTCTCAGTGAATTTTAGACAAAGAGAAAATCAAAGCAGAAATTAAAAAGCACTTGCAGACAAATATGAATAAAGGCATCAGCTACTGAATTTTGTGGGATACAGCAAAAGCAGTACTAAGAGGGAGGTTTATAACAAACAGGCCTATCTCAAGAAATAAAAAATACTGTAAGCAATCTAACCATACATCTAAATCAACTAGAAAAAGAAGAACAGCTGAAGTCATAAAGTCAGTACATGGAAAAAAATTAAACTCAGAAATAAATAAATTAGAAATCACAAATAATCAGAAGATCGATGAAAAAGTTAGATCTTTGAAAAAATAAGTTTTTAAAATTGACAGAAGTTTGACTAGGATCACTAAGGGAAAAAACTCTGATAACTAGAATCAGAAATAAAAGTGGAGAAGTTACAACAAACATATCAGAAATATAAAGATTCATAAGAGACTACTGTGAAAGATTATATGCTAATAAATTGGACAACCTAGAAGACATGGATAGATTTCAGAATCGGATGATCTACCAAGATCGAATCAAGAAGAAATAAAATACCTAAAGAGTATGATTATAAGCAAGTAAACTGAAGAAGTAATTAAAAGTCTCCCCCAAAATAAAAACCCAAGGCCAGATGGCTTTACTAGTGAGATTTACCAAAACATTAAAGAATAATTAATAGCTATTATCTTCAAAATCTTAAAACCCTGAAGACCAGGGAAGACATCTCATCATTTTATCTGAGGCCAACATTATAGATACCAAAAGCAATGAAGGATGTCACAAAGAAAGAAAATTACAAACCAGTATCTCTGTTGAACACAGATACAAAAATCCTCAACAAATCATTACACCAAATTCAGCGTGCATCCAAAAGATCATCCATCATGACCAAGTTGGGATTTATCCCAGGGATGCAAGGATGGCTCAACATATACAAGTCTATTAGTATAATACACTACAACAACAAAAGTAAGGGAAAATATCATATAATTATATTACTAGATACATACTTTGACAAGATTCGGTACCACAGGATAAAAATGCTACATAAAATTGGAGTAGAAGGAACAGGTCTCAACATAATAAAGGTCATATATGATAAACCCACAGACAATATCACATTCAATGATGAAACATGAAAGTTTAAGATCAGAAGATAAGTCTGTCCACTGTCACCACAGCTATTTAAACATCAAGCTGGAATTCCCAGCCAGAACAATTATGCAAGAAGAAATAAAAGAAATCCAAATTGGAAAGGAAATAAAACTATCACTATTTACAATTACATAGCAATGTATGTCAAACACCCTAAAGACTGCATCATAGAAATTACTAGAATTAATGTGTGCAGTATAGCGGAAGGTTTCAAAATTAATATACAAAAATCAGTTGCATTTTTATACGCAAACAGCATGATAAAAGAGGATGAAATCAATAAACTACTCCATTAACAACAGAAATAAAAAGAATTAAATACCTTGGAAAATACTTAACAAAATAAGAGAAAGACATACACAATGAAAATATATGACATTACTTTAAAACAGTGTGAACAATTAAATGAAAATAGAATAAAGATGGTTCCTCCTCCTTCCTCAAAAAATTTTTCTTTATTTTTATGAACTCACAGAACACCTTAAATAGCCAAAGTAATGATAAGAAAGAAAAAAAAAACTAAAATGCATATATCATACTACCAGATCTTGGGATATTCTGCAAAGCAACAGTGATCAAAACTATATATTACTGGAATGAAAACAGGTGGCACTACATCAAACTAAAACGGCTTCTGAACAGTGAAAGAAACTATCACCAATAAAATATGAAAAGATATCCTACTCATTGGGAGAAGATATTTACACATCATACATCTTACACAAGGTATTAGTATCCAAAACATATTAAAAAACTCATAAAAATCAGCAATAGAAAAACAAACTACCCAATAAAAAAAATGAGTAGAAGAATTGAATAGATATTTCTCCAAGGAAGACATACAGATGGCCAGCAGGTACATGAAGATGTTCCTCCTCACTTGTTATTAGGGAAAATCCAATGAAAACAACAATGAAATAGCACCTCACACCTGTGAGAATGGTCATTATCCAAAAGACTCAAAACAACAAATGCTAGTGAGGATGCAGAGAAAAGGGAGCCCTTTTTCACTGTTGGTGGCAGTGCAAATTGAGCCAATGTCTATAGAAAGCAATATGGAAATATTCAAAAAGTTGACAGAGGACATCCTATTATCCCACTTCCGCGTATTTACTCCAAAAACACAAAACACCTATTCACAGATACATTGACATGTATATTGCAGCATTATTTACAATAGCCAAGAATTGGAAATAACCTGTGTGCCCATCATCATGTGAATGAATAAAGATGTGGTTTATATACACAATGAAATACTTCACAGCCCTAAAAATGATGAAATCTTGTCATTTGTGATTGCAAGGATGGTGAAATAAATCAGAAGGAGAAAGAAATACAAGGTGATCTCACTCATATGTTTAATGTAAAGAAACAAAATAGTTGTACAGACAAAACAAAAACCAGCCCATGGACAATGACAATAGAAGTGATTTTACCCATGAGGAAAGGGGTAGAGGGGAGCGATGGCAGGAAGCTAGTGGTGGGAGGGACCAATGGATGATGGTGGAGGATTTCTGGTAATTTGGTGATGAGCAGGGTGAACCTATACACATAGACTTCTATTATTTTGTAAATCAATGCTACCTCAACAAATATTAAAATTAAATAAGAAAAAACTGCAAATAATATAATTTTATACAGTAGTAAGAACATGAGGTATAAACAGACCTATGTTCAATTTATGCCCCATATCCCTTATCAATTTTGAGTTCAAGCAAGTTAAACCCAATACACAAAATTTTTATCAGGTAAATGAATTTAAATAGTTACTTGGAAGATTATAAAAATTGCATAAGATAATATAGTAATAGAATAAATATAGTAGTTTGGTAATTAATTCTAGTTCCCTAGAGTCCTTTTATGGCTAGTTACTTCATATTCTTATAAATCACACACATGACATCTAAGAAAAGAAATAGTACATAAAATAAACTTAAGAGAGTAAAGTAAGTGACATTACTATAGATTGCTTAACTTCAACTGCTTTCAAATACTGCTCTCTCAACTAATTGATTGCATTTCCTAAACTTCTATTCAATTCACTGGCAACAGGAAAGTTGCGAAATTTAAAACAATCTATTGCACCCTTGAGTGTCCAAGCAACAATAAAAAATATTTTTAAATAGTCCTGCTCATCAGATTTTCTACTACTTATTAATATATATAATATTTTAATAGCCCCACTCATCAGATTTTCTACTATTTATCAATCTATTGTAACAGTTTACCAATTTTTTTAAAGGCCATGAAAAAAAGAAAATCACTATAACGCTACACACATGACTATACAGCTTAAGCTACGACAGTGAGAGTCCTAATACAGTACTGTTGACATCTTTGCCACTGTTGATAATAGAGAAGGCTTCTTGAAATCATCACATATAACAAAGAATTCAGTAATATATGACCTGGAGGCAAGAATTGAGAAAAATATATCTCAGATCACAACCTTAGTCATGCTTTAAAAGAAAACTGTAAAAGTTATGAGAGGATATCTTAAGGGAACTATTTTCTTAATTATTTCTAGGTTTATTTCATGCTACCTCTTTTTATCTTATTCACTATTGACTAACCATTACAGATAATTTAAACAACCATCAGCGGAGCCCACACTTCTCCAAGAATGTAGGCCTCTAGACGACAAAACAAATCTGGGAAGACCTATTTTATGACACTATTTTTAAAGCGTTTTTACTTTTACCATAATGGTTAATCTAGCTATAAAGATATGTATTTTTTAAAGCCTGGACCCATGCTATGTCCTTACTTTTCCTCTAGAGGGAGCACAACATTCATGGATGATGTAAAGGCTGCTGCTTTTTTAAAAAGAAACCGGTTGAAGTTGGAAAATCAAAAATCATCAAATATTTTAACTTTACAAGGAAGAACACTATGTTCCAGATAGCTTAAGTATGTTGTCATACACTAACCAGAAACAGACCTGGACCTAGAACCCAAGTATGAGTCGTCTTGTTTTCTACTAGGACACACTCAAGAGAACATTTTTCTTACAGGCAATTTATAAAAATACTAAGTTATTTTCCAAAGTATAATTAGGAAAATAAATACATAAATTAAACATGATTTTATATCACCAAAGACAACTGCTATGCAAAATTACTGCTTCATATAAGTATTTCCCTTTCTTGTAGTTTTTTCATAGGAAGTCTGTTTGGGTTTACTTTTGTTTTGTTTTGTTTTTTTAAAGAGAGTTTGGCTTCTTTAGTAACAGGAACAAAGTTTCTATGGAAATTAAATAGACACTAACTAATGTTTAATTCACCAAAGTAACTTAAGAATATGACTGATTTTCAAAAAGCTCTGATAGATTTTTAAGAAAAAATTAAGAAAATCAGATCCATTTGACTATAATTTAGGGAAGCGCATCTCTGTAGGGCATCTTCTGGAACAACTATGGTTTCCTGAAGAAGTCAGCTGCTGCTAGGCTCAATTCTTTGGCTGGATATTGAATGATGCAGTCAGTTCCACTTCAGGTTGATTTTCTTTGTAAAGTCTAAATGGGAGAAACTATTCCCTTCCAACTGACAGGATTCCCCTGCAGTTTTACGGAACCAAGGCAGCCCAGCTAAATGGGTATTCAGGAAGACAAATCAGATTTATTTTTATTGTCAAAGACAATAAAGAGAGAAAGATAGTCAAGATCCTAATAAGATCTTACCTGGGGAACAGCATCTGAGCATTTTTGTTGAGTTTCCAAAACAGTAGACTGAGGTTCTGGATTGGAAAGGAAGAAAATAGTCAGTATCTGTTTTAAAAAAATTTGAATTCCCATTCCCTACATCAGAAAACAAAATTAACTAAAATCTACCTCTAACCATAAATATAAAACACCTATTTTACCTTGTACTTTTTACCTCTGTATTATGAAGACATAATTATTTTTCAGGATATATAACATTAATGCCATTAGCTATTTTTTTTAATTAAATTAACCCTAGCCCTTCTTTATATCATTCATAATAAATGCTTTCAATTGCTAGTATCTATTTTGTGACAGGAAGTACCTGCTCAGACATTCACTAATTACAGTATTCACTTAAAGTTTTTACAATTACAGACGCCAACTCACTAGTCCTAAAGAATGGGATCTCCAATCTAACTATTGACAAATTACATTTTGATATCAATAATAGAAATGAACCCTGTCAACAAGAGACACTGAGTATTTACTCAGGGATTCTGAAGGAAAAACCTAAGGAATCAGGATTTTAAAACAGGGGACACTTTCCTCTAAGAGAAGTTTTCACACAAATTTTAAGTCATAAAAATAAAAAGGCCTTCAGGAATCCTAGTGTGCTACAGATTCGAGTCTGAAAGCAACACAAATCTTTTGCATCTTCAATTTTATGTACTGAGGCACATAACCAAAGCGGCTGGGGCAAACTAAAATCTAGAGTTTATCTCCTGACTATCACATTGCACCACTCGACTGGCAAGTATACCAGATGACAGTCCAGCTAGTGTAATAACTTATAAAGGTGACTACTAACTTGATTATTACCAGTTGCTATTAAATGAATTATAAAATTACTGTGTTTTCCAGAAAAAAATAAATTATGGGTGACCCTTATAAGAACAAGAAAAAAGTTATCAGCCAATATTCTGAACACCTGCACCTAAACTTTGTGCCCTCTATTTCAATAGCTATGTAAGTTGAACTAATTCTTCAACAAAATTCCATTTACATATTGAAATACTCTCTTCAAAATCACAAGCTAGGGTGTGCCCTTGTGGAGCCGCGGTTAGTCAATCACCTCCGCAGGACACAGGACACATACCCCTGGGTTCAAGACCCAGGTCCAGGGGGCAACAACCAACGTGAACAAATAAATAAAAATGCTTCTTTCTCCTCTCTCTTCCTGCCTGCCTACTTGCCTTTATTCTTGTCTGCATCTTTCATTTAAAAAAGAAAATGTCAAGTTAAAGTATACAAGTTCTAGAGAGTCAAGATTTTAAGAGGAAAAAGAACTATAAAATAACTATACTACAAAATAAAGGCAAAATAAATGAGAACCGAGAAGATAAAAGTTAAGAAAGAATATGATAAAGAATGAAACTAAAAAAGAGGGGAAAGGGAAGACAGCAGAGGGAGAAAGAGCAAAGAGAAGCGGAACAGTTTAGAAAGAAGTGGTGTGAGAGAAGAGAGCACGCCGGGGGCAAATGATAAACAAGGCATCTTCAGAGTATCAGTTCACTACTAGAGCCACCGGCAAGTGTATTTGAGAAACCCATGCAGTTCTAACACTCTGAGAATGAAATGCTCCACACAAACTCGGAGTGCGCTTGTTACCAACACTCTCCTCTCCCAGGCTCTAAGGGTGCTTTCAGGAGCCGCTTGGACTCAGTTCTGGAACAGACAGACAGTCCCTATTAAACATTCATCACCTAGGAGGGTTGTTTTTAAAAAGTAACCCAGTGAGAGCTGTCTCAAGGGTACATTGAAAACTGCCAACTTCTTCATTCACCCTTCTTAATTAAGAAACTAGGCTGCTTAAAAAAATTTCTGTGAAAAAAGTAGAACGACATTTCTGATAAAAACCTAAAATGTTGCATTTTTGAAGTTACTTCCCAAAATTCTGAACTTAACCTGAAGTTCAGGGATCCCCTTCCAAACATGCTTCACAAATGATTTCTCTATCATCACAAAAAACAAGCTATAGAGTATAAAACAAAACCTAGTTGGATGAGTTTTACATTTGTATACAGAGGACAGTAAGAAAATGAGTCAAATGTTCCTCTCTGCTAAGAATGGGAAATAAATCACCCCTTAACTTATACAAATGATGCCTTCTAAAAATAAAGCATGCTTTAAACTGCTTGACATTTTAAGTAAAAGTGCACTATATAAATTACTAAATTCATAATATATAAATATTAAATCATAACATCTTTAATCATTTCAATTCAAATCTCATCACTAAGACAGAATTCATTAAACTTCATTTAAAAAGCCTCATCAATGAGAAGGTGCTTGAAGAGTAGCTGTTATTAATTCTAGGATACCATGCCGTTCCACAATGAAGATGAGGTTAGATATGAAATTTACCTAAAAGGGGCCAAGCTTATGCTCTATTCATCTGATTATTTAAGAGTATGGATCAACCCTCATTGACAACAAAGATCATCGACACTACACACGAGCTTTCACTAGCATATGGAAAAAAAGTAGGCAAATTTTACAAAAAAGGAAAGGAGGGGAAGGAAAGTGAGGGGAAGAAACAAAAAAAAATTGAAAATTATCTATAGAAGACAGTCAATCTATTCTAGCATATTTTATCCTTTGAACGAGTGAGAAACATAGAGATGGATGTCTATCAAACTCTCCTTGGCCTCCTATAGAATTTCTGCATTACCTCAATTGAAGATGGGCAAAAGAACCAAATAGATACCTATCTAAAGAAGACACACGGATGGCCCACAGACACCTGAAAATATGTTCTATATATAACTTATCAACAGAGAAATAAAAACTACAATGAGTTATCACTTCACACCAGTGAGAATGACCTAATGAAAAACATTGGAAACAGCAGGTGTTGGAGGTGTGGGGGAAGAAAGGAACTCTCCTCACTGTTGGTGGAAATGCAACTGGTACAACCACTTTGGAAAACACTATGGAGATTCTTCAAACTAATAAAGATGGATCTACCACTTAAACCAGCAATCCTAGAGGATACAAAATCTCTAATCAGAAAAAAAAAATCTGTAACCCTATGATCATAGAAGAACTGTTCAAAATAACCAAGACAGGGGAACAACTTAAATGTCCATCAACAGATGACTGGATAAAGAAGCTGTGGTGAATACAATCAATAGAATTCTACATAGCTATTTAAAAAGATGAACTTTTGCCCTTTGCAACAATCTGGATGGAACTAGAAGGGATCTTGTTAAGCAAAAATGTCAGAAAGAAAAAGAGAAATATAGAGTGGTTTCACTAACGTGGAATATAATGAAATGTAATAAAGGAATATAAAACTCCCAACAAAAGGCACGCCCTGGTGGAGCTGAGGTTAGGTCAATCATCTCCAAAGGAGCAAGCCACATACCTCTGGGTTCAAGTCCTGGGTCTGGGGGGAAGCAACCAGTATGAACTAAATAAAAATAAAATAAATATGCTTCTTCCTCTTCTCTCTTCCTGCCTACCTGTCTACTCGCCTTCATTCCTGCCTGTAGCTCTCCTTTAAAGCAACAGCAGCAGCAAAAATAAAAGGACATAGGACTGTGGTTAGTGGCGGTGCTGAAGGAAGGAAGGGAAGGAAAAGAGGGGAACGGTGGTGGTAAAGGACACTGAATTTGGTGATGAGTGTGGTGTGAAATGTACACTGAGATGCAATATCAATACCCTAAAATGAATATAGCATTGTAAATAAAAGAAATCATAAATATTTTTAAATGTAAAAAAAAATTTATCTTCCTCCTCTCTCTTCCTGTCTACTTGCCTACTAGCCCCCATTCCTGCATGTACCTTTCCTTTTAAAAAAAGTACATTTGGATAAAACCTGGAAATGAGTTGATGATACCGTATTTGCATTAAATCATATATACTATCTTTCATTAGGAACCATTAGAGGCTCCTATTTTGGATAACAGGCTCGGAAAGTTGTACTTCTCTGAGAGACTTGCTTTTAAACTCATGGACATAGAGGATAATATAGAATTTCTCCCATTTCTTTTTCATCTTTAAACCTGAGGGATACAATTCCAACTATTTTTAAAAACTGTATGCTCTCGTGAAATAATTTTGTGTTACTTATCTCAGCTTCATGTATTGTTCCATTCTATATTACTTTCAGTTTGATCTATTTTCCTTGATAAGTATTTTGTACATTCTAGACATAAGTTGCTCAATTTTTTCTGGTAATTCCTCTAATCAACATGTAAACACATCTTTTATGATTTCCACACACAAAGTTTCTGCCATGTTTCTACCAGTTCTCCTTCCTTGAACTTTCCTCCAGGATTTTGCGTGTGCAAGTTACCTTCCTAAAAATCAGTCCTCTGTTCGCTCTTTTGGTCATTTGCCTTTTCAAAGGTGAATTAATTATCTCTTTGATTTTGTATAAACTTACTGAATAACTTTTGAAACTTGGCATTCAGAACCTAATATGGTTTTCAGGTTATTTCAGCATATATATAAAACTCTCCCTTCAAAGGCTTGCATTCATGTATTAAGTGGATTTTATTGAAACATTTTTCAACAAAAATATCTTCATTTATTCACTCAAATATTTACGTATATGCCATATGCCAAAAAGGTCTGGAAATGCTTATCCCACAAGAAAGATAAGGTATGTATAAACAGATTAAACTATAATACATAAATAATTCAAATGATAAGGATATGAATAAAATGTTTCTATCTGGTTATTTCCAGATATTCCCATGACATCCAGGTGTTGTCATCATTTAAGTCAAGGAAAATGAAGAGAGAAGAAAGAAGAAGAAACCTAGATGAATGGAAAGGTTTTATTTTTAATTGATGGTTCTGTTGCTAACTTTTTGCATACATTGTTTCCTAATTTCTTTTCCAACTAGCCTAATCCTTCCAGAAATCATTCTATAGACTTCAAAAGGGTGACTCTCACAACTCAGCCTCCTGTTAGAGACTATGTCAACTGTGTAGTGGATACACGTTGCAAATAGTAGTTTTAACCATGTTGTCACTACACAATGAGCAGCAATCAGTTAAACACACTGCAAATAGTTTATTACTATCAATAATTATATTACCAAAGCTTTCATTGAATATATATGTTCATATACATGCATATATATGTACATATACATCTACATCTATTGCAGGAAAAAAACAGTAGGCTCTGTGCAAGGTTTGTGATATAACACTGACATTCTCACTAATATAACTGACTGACTGATGGACGAGCTAGGAGGGCAAAGATGGTGTGACTCCCTGAACTGAGATGATTGGATGGAAGTATCTTCCACAAGTGAATGCATGAAGTCACAGCAGGGAAAGTATAGAAAGTGCCATTACATCATTTGGACAAAGAATGCTTTATAACTGTTTGGGGTTATAACATAACAACTGAAGTCTACAAGTCACTACATCATATGACTTTCTACTTACCAACACCATTCTCTTCAAGAATGCATGTTTTAAAAGGAAACAAGTTACAGTATTAAAAATTGCTTGATCTGGCATTTTGAAGCATCATCAAATAACACAGGAAAAAATGGCTTCAAACTTCCTGGTATCAATTTCAACTATCATCTTTTCCCAAACTAAAGTATTCACCAACTTTTAATCTAGTGTTCCTCAAGCATACTAAATCAATAACATAAAAAGTTTCACACCTTTTTTAAAATGCCCTAAAATTTTGGAGAATAATATAAATATAAATGTCAATGAGAAAGGTGGGGGGGGGGTGGATTAATAGCACCCTATCAACAATGCAAAACACAAGATAGGAGTAACTATTAAAAGAACTCTCAATGAAATAAATCCATTCTACTCTACCTACACCTGGCTATTTTCTACCAGTAATTTTAACAAAAAGAAATAGAATAGTGCATTAATAGGAGCAATGCTTTTAGTTGTCTGCTTTTCCCTCTAACTATGCTTTTAAACATACTGGTTTTATTTTTCAGGTGCTATTACATTAGAATTCCCCTCAACTCTGAAGATCTTTGAATTAAGGAACTCTTCCCTGGCCATGGGTCAACTTTATCTGTGCAATGATAAACTCACAAACCTAAATGGACTGTTTCCTATTTTTGTTATCTCTTTTTATTAATTTAGGGGGTGTAGACCATCTAGAGAATACTAAGCAGTATGTCAAAAGCATGAGACATTACAAAGGGGGCAGGTAAGACTGAGTGTAGAACCTCATTCTGTGCCTCAGCATAAAGAAGAGGTAAATGCATTGCTCTAGAGACTAGGGTAAAAACAAAAGGCTGAACACCAGGCTCCCTTTGCAGATCTTTAAGCAGGGGCTTAGAATAAAACCACTGACACTGTGGGTTGGTTTTAAAGGGAACTCAGGAGGAAGATAACAAACTCATGGCAATAATTTTAACAGCAGCAAACACTTATACCAAGCCAGGCATCATATTCTAAACATTAATTCTATGCTTTAGCAAGCATCAACATATATAAAATTTTCAGAATAGCCCTATGCAGTCAGAGTTATTCTTAGTATTCTTTTACAGGTGAAGACACTAAGTACAGTGGTTTGGAAACTTGCCCAATGTTATTAAACTGGTAAGTGACAGAGCCCAAGCTCCATGCTCTTAGGTTACAGATGTTCTTTTACTACAAGTCCAAATTAAGTTGCTCATGAAGGGCTTTCTCTCTATAAGCAATAGCAGAGAAGTCAAAATTCATAACTCTAATATCCATGTTACCATTGAGGAAAATCTGGTAAAGGAGAAATTTCTGAAGTTATGCTGCCTCTCTCTTTTGGATCAGTCATCAATATTCCTGATAAATCAACCAAAAAGAAGTAGGAGATTTATGATGCCAAATGGAAAAAGAAAATAAGGAGCAAGATGATCAAATCCCATAAAACACTGTTATACAAATATGAACAATTCTACATGACAACTATAAAGTGGTTTCCTAGTTTTGGCTTAGAAATAATTATCCTACTAAATTATGTAAAACTGTTATTAACTTCATGCTATCTTTCCAACCAATAACATAAAATAACAAAAGATACAGAGATAAAACCAAAAAAAATTAAGAAAATAAAAATTATATCTGGATGGTGCACAATTTTTAAAAGATTACTTAAAATTTAGATTTAATAAAGTTTATCTCTTTTTCTTGTCTTTCCTTGTTTTCTCTGAATAGAAAGAAAAGAATTAAGAGGACCACAAAGAAAGCAGCAGGGGAAGAGAATCAGAGGGGAGAGGTTAAGTAGGTTGCCACACCTTTGAAGGCAATAGATATTTTTCTTCAGAGTACTTTATCCTACTTGTGATATGGAGTTTCAGCCTCTGATGGTGGCTACAGCTGCATACCTGAAGCAATAGTTCTCAAGTTTTAGCAGACACAATTTCAAGAATAACTAGATAACTCCACTGCTGCATTTCTCAAAACTCTGACTCAGCAGCCTTAAAGGTGGAACATTGGAATGTGCCAATTAATAAGCTTCCAAGTGATATAACTTGAGGTATCTGCAGGTTCTAATTTAAGAAACACTAAGAAATGCAGACTTACTATCCAGGAAGCACAACACAGATACTTTATATTACATACTTTTAGAACACTCTGCTGCTGGTGTCCTACCTGTTTCAACATCCTTGGGAATCTGTTCTTCATCGGGAAGTTTAGGAGCTGACCAAACAGATGGGACTCGCCTGGGAAACTGCCCTTCTGTGAAATCCAGTGAGTGTGTGGGTTGACTAACTGCAGCCCAGGTATAAAGTTGATCTTGCTACATGGAAAAAGAAAGGAAAAAAAAAAAAGCTATTAATTCAATCATGAAAAAGTGAATTCTTCTTGATTGATCATTTCTAGCATAAATATACATATGTGGGTGTGTGGCTATGTATAAACATATGTACATATATACACACATATATGCATACATATGCAGACACATAAAAATACTTATATTATTCAATGTTGTCATATATAAATATTCATTCACACAGCTATTTCATTTTCATAACCATACATGCCTCAACTTCTTTTCTATAGCAAAATTTCAAACTCTCTCTTTAGAGAGATATCCTATATGAGCCTACAGAGAATATAAAATCAGAAAATCCAGACACTCAGTCAGCACCTCCCTGAACTAACATCTTTAATGTTTGTATATGAAGTCCCTTTAATAAAACTGTGTGGATGCTTGTGGCAAAGTCAAAGGACAGGTTGTCCTTGGGTACCACAGGACAATAGTGTCCCTTGCCCTTATCAACAAAACATCCAGGAAACAGATTTACCTTGGGTCCAGTCTTGGAACTGTTTGGGAAAGAAACCATGGAAAAGCAAAGGAATTTGCCAAAAATAAAAGAACTGGACAAGGATTTTCTGGTAAAGAAAGTTCTTCCCACATGCAAAACAACAGAATCTGGTCAGAATGAAAAGGCTCGTAAGTACACAGTGTCAGGGAGCAGAGTAGAAATATCACGAAGGAGGCCACTTGGAGACCTAGAACCAACTTGGGAAAGTGTGCTTTAGGATACCAGAGCAACCTGTTTGAGGATGATGTGCTTAATATATGCATGCCCCAGGTTCTCTTTGTGACATTTTCCTTACTTAAAGGTTTATTTCCCTATACCTTTTGATCAACATAAAAAGCATGAACAGCACGGTAGAGGTGAGGAGCAAATTTAAAGAAATAATAGTAACAATGTAATCACCATGCTCAGACTATAAAGTAAACACAGTTAACCATTGGACAGGTGTTACTATTTCCATAATTTAACAAATTAATTTAAAAATTCCAAAAATATTATTCAGCAAGAATAAGATCCAACATAAAGATCTGCTGGTTTAAGCTTTAGCATTAGGGACAGTCATTGGTCTTCGCTGAAAATTTAAATTCTACTATAGTATCAGAAAGGGTTACATTTCAGACCTTGCTAAGCATTCTAACTATTAATGTATATTTTAACTATTCATACCTTGATCAAATCAGAGGCTTTTCTATTTAGTACACTGAAAATCAGAAAACGCTTTTCATTGGTAAAACAATGTCTGGTCTAGCATGAAGAAATGTGTTCTTGTGAAATGCAAGGAATTCAATATATACAGATTGACAAAACATCAGAGAATATTTTCATTCTTTTAAGAGCAGGTCACACACAGGCAAGGGATATCAAGGCTTGCTGCCCTGAAAGTGCTGCATTCAGTCACAGGTTTAGAAAAATGTTTTCTTCCTATTGCCAGCCATTAGGCACAGAATCCTGCCTCGTTTGGCTACTCATCACAACTCTCCCTGTAAAATGCAGTCGAGCACCTTTCCAGGTAGCAAGCTGTACATTCCCTGACAAATGGACGACTGTCTTGCCTGCAGAGTTTTATCATTCTAATAGCAAACCCACAGAGACTCAGAAGTTTGCTCCACCAAAAAAAAAAAAAAAAAAAAAAATCACCAAAAGTCAAAGGGATAAATGGTTTCACTTAGGTTTCATCATTCACCAAAATACCAAGTTTACAAAAGCTCTCTATAAAGCAACACAATTCCCAGGGGGCTGGGGGGTAGTTTGTCCAGTCCTGCAGTCTTTCAAGCACACCCCAGAACTGTAAGAGTTTACAGTGCCATGAGGACAATCTCAAAGCCTCTTGATTAATGCATGGCTGCAGTAGCAGAAAATAAGCCTAACACAACTTGCCTTCATTTTTTTTTACTGCCAATAAAATCAAATGTCAACTTTTTTACCTATTGTATAAATACTTTTATTGTCTTCCCCTACCCGCCCTCTCAAATACATCTCTCCATGTGTTCTAAATCGCCTAGATTTAGTCCCCCTAATGCTCCTCAATCAAGAAATCTAATCAAATCATTCAAAGTCCAGTTGCAGTTTTAGTTAGCTTATCTGACCACATCCAAATCAAAATGCTGACATAATAAACTGTCACCCTTATTTTGACAATAATGGCATGCTATCGGATATAGGGACTTAAGACTTTTCCTGAGTGTACATCGTCTTTCTGAAAACTGAAAATTCCTTCTGCACACAAAGTATGTAAACAGGTCCTATACATCTCCCCCAGCACTTGACAACGTTACGATGACCACATGAAAGTCACTTAATATTGCTTGGGATAGTCATGTGCCAGAAAACAATGTTTAGACCAACTTCAAACCACATACATGACATGGTCCCAAAATTCCTGCTCATAATAGATACACAATGAGTTTTTAGGAACCATAAGGTCCAAGATCAATAAAACTGTTTTAAAAAATAAAGTGTCGCTTGATATCTAAATTAAAACAAGAATTAGTTTCCAATGTTACTACTCTACTCTTTGCATCTGATTTGAGGCTTCTGCTGGATTGTTTCTTCCTACTAAAGAAAATAAATACTGTCTCCAGAAGCATAGGAACATTTAAAATCACAATTTAAAAGTGGCATAAATGTGCCACAGGTCTATTATCTCAAAAAGAAAAAAGAAGTTTACTTCTTTGGGATATAGTTCCCATCTTTTAATTGGATTGTGGCTTATAACCCCTGAAAACAACTCATAGCTACAATTCACTTCAAGGGCAGGGCTGAAAGCTCTTCATGAAATGAGGAATCCAAACTAAGATTTATTCCCACATGTATGGTTATCCCATCTCCACTCAGTGATGAATCACAGGACTACCAGAGAAGAAGAGTTCCTCTCAGAGAGTAATTTAGATTCTGCCTTAATGTAAAGATTATTGAGAAGTAGGAATTGTCTTGCTTCTAACGCTATCAGAAAAGTGTTACCCTGGAGTTTTCTAAGGTGCTAACCAAACCATAGTCTTGGCTATAAAAATCTCAGTGAAGCACTCTTAGAATGAAGCCTCAGCATGAAAGTATTCTTTAGTGGGCTTTCTAAAATAAACTACATGAGGACTACCTGTCAAGGCAAATGGATCTGTATCTGTGTAGTAAGATATAGTAACTGCATCCCAGACATTATAGGAAGTACAATCTTCCACTTAATAGCAAAAGCTTGGCTTAAGAAAAAAGTGCAAAAAATTATCTCAAAGAAGACAGTTCACCATTTCTTTATAAATGCAGTAAGTCCTCACTTAAACAATCAAGTCATCCTTGGAAGCTGCAACTCTAAGTAAAACAACATATAAACAATTTATGCTTCAACATAACCTAATAGATAAAAATAAAAACTAACTTCCTACAGCATATTTCTGCTCACAAAAATAGCATCAACTTCCAAAACTTTGAAGACAGTAAAAGCAAAATATTAAAACAAGCATGCAAAAAAAATAGACTATCTTCAAAGAAGCAGTAAATAGAAAAAAATTGTTTTGAAACATCATTATCACTGGAAACTAGAAGATAGTGGAAAAATATTTGCAAAATCTGAAATAGCCTACTAGAACTCTATACCCTGCAAAAATATCCTTGCTTTTTATTTAATTTATATAGGAAAATTACACCTCCTATAAGATAAAAATAATAATAATAATAAATCAATGAAAAGATGTGCACTAAAGGATATTTTCAGGCAGAAAGAAAATAATCCCAAAAGAAGTCTTGAGACACAGGAATAAAGCAAAGAAAAGGAGACAAAAACAAAAAGACTGACAGCATAAACAACAATATTAATGTCTCATGGAGTTTAATAGAAAAACAACATACAACAGAGGAGTGGAATAAATTAAATTCAAGTTTGCTTAATTTGTTGCAAAGCAAGGAAAAGTATAAAAATAAAGCATAAATAAATATTGTTATTTTTTAAATAGTCACTAAAAGAATTTTAAGCACATAAATCTCCAACCCCCCACCCCCGCCTGCCAACTCATCTACCCAGCAAGATCAGGTACAGCCCCATGACTTCCAGTAAGTTCCTAGGAAATGCCTGGTGAGGAGTCAGCACCTCTGGGGCCCAGTGAGCACAGGGAAAAACAATCAGGAAAGCAGTGAGCTTAGCTTCTTCACCAGCCCACCTTCCCTTTCATACCATGAGCAGCTGCACAGCCCTGTGAGTGGCAGGGGAAGCATCCAGGAGAGGAACAAGCAGGCCTGCCTGCACTAGTCTGCCTGCCCCTACAGACGTGGAGCGGCTGAGGAGCCCTGTGAGTTCCCATGGAGCCCAGAGTATGGAGTAGACCTACCGATGCCAATCGGCCTAGAGGAAGCATCTGACAACAGAGCAAGCAGGCCCACGTGTATGAGCCTGCCAGCACAGGACTGGCTGCGATCCAATCACTGCTGACCTGAGTGACCCAGAAGCCCATGAGCAAAGCAATCATTCCAACCTCTGCCTGCTACTGAGCTGAGCAACCCAGTTCACTAGAATGACCAAGTACACAGACAACTAAACTAAGGACCCAAATGCCCACAACAGCCCAAAGCCACCACCACCAAAGAAATAAACAAAATAAAGAGAAAAATAAAGGCTCAACATCAAATACAGGGCAGAGTTGAGACATTCCAAAATCCAAACACCACCACTACCCACCTCCCACAAGAAAAAAATAACTTATAAATATAAATAGCTCAAAGAGGAAGATAGCAGGAGCTCTTAAAAGAAAAATCAAATGACACAAAATGGGACAACTTAACAGATAAAGAATTCAGAACAACAGTTATAAAATTAAAGCAGCTGAATGATGTGCAGAATGCACAATCAACTACCCAAAGGCAAATCCAAGATCTCAGAAAAGAAGTGACAGATTATAAAGACTAAATGAAAAGAAAGAAATCAAGGATATAAAGAAAAGTTGAACATGACTGAAACATTCAAATAAATGGATTGAGACAAATATGGAAAATTTCATTAACAGACAATCTCACAGGGGATAAATCTCAGAAATTGAACACAAAAATGAAGAAAACCTTAATGGAAGAGGATAAATAAGATTAAGGGAAAATAAACAAACTGAGAAATATCAGATACCATGAGAAGAATAAATATAACAGTAACTGACATCCCCAAAGGTAAAGAGAGGGAAAAAGTATTAAAACATTCATTCAAAGAATAGCAGAATACCTCCCACGCCTGTCACAAAAACTAACAATGGAAGGACAAGAAGTCAACAAAATAATCAAGTCCCTAACTGCCAAAAGAACCACACAAGGACACATCATTATAAAACTAACAAAGCCAATGATAAAAAAATATATATTAAACAAAACCTATGAAGGTATACCTAATAAGACTATCATCAGACTTCTCAGAAGAAATTCTTAAGCCGGGAGAGAGTAGAACGACATAATTAAAATAGTAAAAAGAAAAAAACTTCAGCCAAGAATAATCTACCTTGCAAAATTATCATTCAAATACGTCAGAGAAATAAGTCTCCAACAATAAAGAAAAGTTAATGGAGCTTTTCATCATCAAATTAGCCTTCCAAGAAATGTTGAATGGAGTATTACTACAGGGAAAACAAAAACAAAGACTATAAACCCCTGATAATATTAAGAGTAAAATAGAATCAGAAACAAAGAAAGGACCACCAAGAGAGAGCAAAAAACACATTAAAGGGGACAAAGAAAAACAGGAAAGAGATTACATTAGCTAAGAAGAGACTAGAATAGAAGAGTTAAGCTACAGTCAAATCATAAGGTAGCCACAAACACAATCTTACAGAGATACATAGATGAAAAGATGAAGAACAGAGAAAATCAATACTGAAAACCATCCAAAGAAAAAGGCAACAGAGAAAAATGAGAAAAGAAACAACAGAGATATAAAACTAAGAGAAAATGAAGGCTCAAATGACAGCAACAAAACTTTGCATATCAACTATAATCCTAAATGTAAATGAACTGACTCACTAATTCAGAGTGGAAGGATGAATCAAAAAATGGGATCCATTGGTATCTGCAAAAACAAAAACAATTCACAACAGATCCAAAGGCAAAAATAAGTTGAAAGTGAAAGGTTAGGTTTGTCCTTGTGGCTCAGATTCTGATATACAGAACACATAGCACCCAGGGACCCAAGTATGAAACTCAAGCAAGATGAAAAACCAGAATAAACAACTAAATAAATGGAGATGTTTCTTCCTCCTCTTCCTTCTTTCCTTCCTTAAATACTTCTTCCCCATCTTCCATCATTCCTTGCCCTCTTAAAAAAAAAAAATATGAAAGGTTATTCAATAGATACCATAGCAATGAAAATGAAAGAAAACCAAGAAAAAACAGTAACACTAATATCAGGAAAGAGATACTTTCATACAAAAGGGGTTAACACAAGGAAAAGATGGACAGACACTACATCATTGTCAAGAAGTTAATCCACCAAGAAGAAATAAGTTCATTAATATATGCACACCCAATGCTGGACCACACAACTACATAAAACAGATGATAGATAATTGACAGACAGAAAGAAAGAACATAAAAGACTGAAAGAGAGAGAGTAACTGCAAAACAATAGTAGTAAGGAACTTCAACAGCAATCTTACATCAATATAAAAAAGACAGAAATAAAATAATAAAGGTCCTACATGAAGCAATAGATCGTATACACCTCACAGATTTACACAGAATCTTTTATCCCATTAAAAATCTTAACACGTTCTTCTCAGAACACATGATATTCTCAAGTACAAAATATCCTGTTCACAGAACAAGGGTTAATAAAATTTACCAGGAAATTACAGACAGCTTCTTCTCTAACCACAAAGGTGTATAGAAATGAACCAGAAAAACAAGAAACTAAAAGAACCACAAAGATGTGGAGATTAAACAACATGCTTCTGAGTAATTCCAGGATCAATGAGAAAATTAAAGAAAAAAAGAAAAATTATATAGAAACAAATAAAAATAAAGAGACTAGCTACCAGAACATGTGGGATACAACAAAAGCAGGTCTAAGGAAAGTTTATGAGAAAGTTACAAGAAAGAAAATTACAGAAAAATAAAAAATATCTCTAATAAATACATATGAAAAAATTCTCAACAAAATACTAGCAAACTGAATTCAACAGTAAAACAAAAGGATAACCCATCATGACCAAGTCGGATTTATCCCAGAGATGCACAGATGGTTCAATATACACAAATCTATTAATGTAAGACACCACATCAAGAGCAAAAGGAAAAGTCATATGATCAGTCCAATAAATGCAGAGAAGCCTTTTGATGAGATTCACTGGGTGTTGTAGAGTTGTATGATTTAAAAACTATAAAAAATGGGGATAAAGGTACATATCTCAACATAACAAAGACCACATATGATAACTCACACCCAACATTATACTCAATAGTGAAAAATTGAAATCATTTCTTCTAAGATCAGGAACAAGACATGGGTACCCATTCTCACCCTGCTATTTAACCCAGTACTGGAGGTCTCAGTCAGAGCAATTAGGCCACAAAGAAGAAATAAAAGGAATTAAAATTGGAAAGGAGGAAATAAAACTATCACTGTTTGCAGACAACATGATTATATATTTAGAAAATCCTGAAAACAATCAAAAAACTACTAGAATTAATCAATGAATACAGTAAAATACAAAATCAATGCACAAAAGTCCATTGTATATCTGTATACAAATAATACAATAGAAGCAAATGATTTTTTTTTAAACTACCCCCATCACAATAGA
Source organism: Solenodon paradoxus (assembly GCA_004363575.1). Lineage (NCBI taxonomy): Eukaryota > Metazoa > Chordata > Mammalia > Eulipotyphla > Solenodontidae > Solenodon > Solenodon paradoxus. The sequence continues at coordinate 723,715 of RJWH01000471.1, read as the reverse complement.
AGCAAAAAATCAAATACCTTGGGACATATTTAAGAAAGATGAAAGATCTACACCATGAAACTATGTCTTTCTTAAAAAAATAGTGAAAGAGACAAAGAGGTGGAAAGATAATCCCCTGCTCATGGCTAGAAAGAATTAAATTGTTAAAATGGTCATCTTGCCTAAAGCAGTATATGGGTTTAATGTAATCCCCTTCAAAATCAAACAGGCATAGTTCAAAGGAACAGAAAAAAAAATGTTTTCTTATCTGTATGGAATAACAGAAGATCCCAAAGAGCCAACACAATCATGAAAAAAAGAACAAAACTGGAGGTATCATACTCCCAGATATAGAGCTATACTACAAAGTGATATTGATCAAAACCATATGGTACTGAACTAATAACAGACATAGATCAGTGGATAAGACTGAACACCAGAAACAGAGTCACACAAAAATGGTGAGTTAATTTATGACAAAGGAGCCAAGAGCATGTGAAGGAAAAAGAAAAGTCTTTTCGATAAACTGGACAACTACATGTAAAAGAATGAAGCTAGACCTGTCTTAATACCATACACAAAAATTAATTCAAAATGGATTAGAGAAATTGAATCTAAGATCAGAAACCACGAAAATACTTAGTTAATAACAAAGGCTAGTCATTCCATAACATCGGCCTTAGAGAGGTCTTTGAAGACTCAATTCCAGTGTTAAAGGAAACAAAAATAAACAAACTATGAGACTGCATCAGAGTAAAAAGCTTCTGCAGTGAAAGAAACTATCACCAAAAAAAAAGACAACATACTGACTGGGAAAAGATATCTTCATTTCACATATCTGACAAGAGCTTAATATTCAAAATATGCAAAGAATGTATAAAATTCAACAACAAAAAACAAACTATCCTGAAAACAATGGGTAGAAGAATAAAACAGACATTTCTCCAAAGAAGACATACAGATGGCCAGCAAACATATGAAAAGATGTTCTTCCTCACTTGTTATTAGAAAAGCACAAATCAAAACAACAATGAGATATTATCTTACATATATGAGATTGGCTATTATTCGAAAGTCTGGAAACAACAAATGCTCGAGAGAATGTACAGAAAAGACAGCCTCTTTATAGACTATAGGTGGGACTTCAGATTGGTACAACCTTTATGAAAAGCAGTATGGAGTTTGCTCAAAATACTGAAAATGGAAATCCCATAAGATCCCTTCATCACATTTCTGGGTATTTACTCAAAAGATACAAAAATTTGCAGAGTTACACTACCAAGATACACTAATTTGCAAAGATAAATACACCCCCATGTTTATTGCAGCAGTACTAAAAATAGTCAAGAATTGGAAATTACCTAAATACCCATTGTCAGAGGAATGGTAAAGGAAGCTGTGGTATATATACATAATGGAATACTATACAGCCCTTAGAAAAGTTGAAATCTTGTCATCTGAGACAACATGGAGAGAATCAGAGGAGATTATCCTTGGTGGCATAAATCAGAAGAAAGACAAATACCAGATGATCTGACTCATGTGGATATAAAGGAAACAAAGCAAAGGAACAGATGAAACAAAAACCAACCTCTGAACATTAGTGAGAGAACCTAGGTTAACCGTAGGGAACAGTGTGGGAGATGGAGGAAAGTGTGTGTGTGTGTGGTGGACGGGAAGGGGTCAAATGGACAATGATGAAGATATTTTAGTATTTTGATGGTGGGCAGGGTATTGTCAAGTATCTGAGGAATGGGAAACCTGCACATAAGGGTTTATATTATTTTGTAAAGCTAAGTTACCTCAATATATATTAAGTTCTAAAAAAAATCAAAATCCTAGACAATACATGGCCTCTATGAATAAACTTATTAAGTGTCAACAGGAAAATTAAAATGGCTTAAGTATATGTGAACAGATTTATTACGTTTGTGGATTTTAAGTCTCTGTTATTTTACTTTTCTCCAAGTAGATAATTAATGCAATTCTATTAACAGGATATGATGAATCAATTATAAAATTTATAGTAAAAGGTCTTGAAATGACCAATATTATCTTTAAAAAATAAAAAAATAAAATTTAAAAAATAACAGTGGAAAGACTTACTACTCCAGATACCAAGATTTATTACAATGTAATAGTAGGCACTGTAGTATTTATACAAGGATATAAAAACACATAATGGAATAGAGTCATATACCGGACTCCCGCCTATACAGACAGTTAATGATCTCACAAACATAAAGCTTCTAATCTAGAATGATTACAGAGCTAAATAGAAAAAATTAAACAACAAAGTTTTTAAAAGATAATCCAGGAGGACATTTTATGGTTTGCGGAGTAAATAGACTTCTTACACTAGCTATAAGGAAAAGAGTGATAATTTGTAAGATTAAAAGGTTATCATCATCCATTGCAAAAATAGCAAAAGTATTTGCAATTGTTTTTAAACTGATTTCTAAAGATCATATTTAAGTGATGCAGTAAGAATAGGTCCATTGATGTCCAAACAAAAGTTAACCAAAGTAAATAATTAACAAAATTTTCATTTGAAAAGATAGGTGTGGTATGAGAACTATCTTAAAAAGGCTCTTCTTCCAATCTATGAATATATTAAAACTGGCAACCAATTCTTAAAATATGCTTTTGTGAAGACAGATTTAAGGTATAGACTATATCCATAGGTCCCTTTGGAAATGAAAAAATTATAGCTATGAAATCACCATTTATATTTCACATTTTATGTCGAATTTACTTAAGTTCATCCTAAAGCCATGTATAAAAACTTGTCTTTACTTTAAAATAATTAAACAATTTATCATCATCAAAAGATATCATGAAGACAGTGGAAGCTTATCTGACTGACAAAGGATGAAAATCTATTACTTCAGAATTGCTAGAGTCACTAAGAAAAGTACAAAAGTCACCAAAAAGTGAGCAAGAGACTTCAAAGGAAGAAATACAAATAAATGTAAGAAAAGTTATCAACCATATCAATAATGAAAGAAAGGTATTTAAAACAAGTGATGTAACATTACACATTCACCGGAATAGTTAAAATCATGTAAAATTAAAAGAAAGACATTTTTAAAGTTTCCAAGAATGTAGAGCAATGGGAATTCTCATATACTGCTAATAGGACTGTAAAGTGGTAAAACCACTTTATTTTATCTTTTAATATAATAATTTTATTATTTATTTTGTTTACACAACCATACTCATTTTAAGATATTGAACTTACTTCTCAGTCTATGGGTATTACACACCACATCCACCATCAGAGTTCCAGTGTGCTTTATTGGTACCTTGTTCCTTCTTTCCTTCTATCCTTGTTCCCACCCCACTGGTAGCCATCATCTTTTGTCCCATGGGGTTTTGCTGGGGTTTACCTGTTTGTTTCATTTTACTATATTCCTTTACCTGTTTGTTTCATTTTACTATATTCCATATATGAGTGAAACCTTCCTGCATTTCTCTTCTTTATGATTTATTTGGGCTTAACATGATCCCATCCAATTCCACCAAGATTGTTGCAAAGGGTGCAATTACATTTATTTTAGCAGCTACATAGAATTCCATGGTGTATATCTACCACAGCTTCTTCATCCCATCATCTGATGATGGGCATTTAGGTTGTTCCTATGTCTTGGTTATTGTGCTGCTATAAATATAGGGGTGATATGTGTTCCCTGATTAGAGATTTTGTAATCTCTGGATATATGTCTAAAAGTGGAATTGCTGGATGAAATGTTAGATCCATCTCTACATATTTTTTTTTTTTGGAGGACTCTCCATACTGTTTTCCAGAGTTCGCACAAATTTACATTACCAACAATGAAGAAGGGTTCCTTTTCCTGCATACCCTCTCCAAAATTTGTTTTGGATATGGCCATTCTCACAGGGTTAGGTGATTATCTCATGGTGGTTTTTATTTGCATTTTTCTGAAGATGAGAGATGTAGAACATTTTTTCCTGTGTCTGTAGGCCTTCTTTAGATAAGTGTCTGATCAGTTCTTCTGGCTATTTTTTGAATGGGTTGTTTACTTATTTTTGTTGGATGTTTGTATATTTTGAAGATTAAGTTCTTATCTAATGTACGGTATGTGAACATTTTTTTTTAATTTGGTGGGTTGCTTTTTTGCTTCAGAGGTGGTTTCTTTCACTATGCTGAAGCTTTTTAGTTTAACATAGTCCCAATTATTTAAGTAAAACCACTTTAGAAAGGGATTAAATCAAATCCAATGAAGTCAAATGTATGTATATTTTACCCAAATATAAGCAATTCTGCAACCAGAATACCCAATAGATTTGTGTGCATATATTCATCAACAGAAACATACTAGAATGTCCAGCATCATTTGTCATTAGATAAAACAGAAAATAGCTATGCTTAAAAATAGCAAAGCAGCTAACATAAGAAATTTTCATACAATGGGAAAATAATACAAAAATAATAAGAAAATAGAACTTCACAGAAACTTATTATGCACAAAAGAAGTAGACCCAGGAAAATTTCATACTGCAAAATATTCATATCAAATTTCTAGAAGCAGGTAAAATTAAACTATAGGTATTTTTAGGATTTATATTAAAATACTAATATCATAAGAAAAAAGTTATGATTACCATACAAGGCAGGACATTAGTTGTCTAGGGCAGCAAAGTGTGGATAAGATGAAATTATGAGTTGTGATGTTCTATTTCTTAACCTGTCTATTCTTCTATGCTTTTCTATATGTAATCTGTATTTCCCGCTTAAAAAGCTTTAATAAAGAAAATTGGATTGCCTTGGCACATATGTTGAAAAATAGACTGACATGGTGCGCCCTGGTGGCTCAGGTGTTAAGCCCATACATGAGTGAGGCACAGTCCACATAAAAACCAACAACTCAGATCCACAGTCTGGAATAAAAGGGGAAAAACTAAATTAATAAAAAATGCTTCCTCCTCCTCCTCAAACTTCTCTCCTGCCTGCTACCTTCTTATATTTATTCCTGCCTTCCTTCTGTCCTCTTTAAAAACAAGAAGAAACTGACCAAATATATTTGGATCCATTTCCCAATACTCTATTCAGTTCCATTTATCTCTATATCTACATATCTACTCATATGCCCTTACCATACTCCCTTAATAAATTCAACTTTTCCATCATTCCTGAAATCAGGCATTATTTTTAAGTGTAACAAAGTTGCTGTTTTTCAAAATTATAAGTTCCTTTTTCCATCAATATATATTTTAGAATCAGTTATCCATGTCTATAATACCTGTTAAGATTTATCATAATTTTCTACACGAAAAATAATGGAAGCTCCATGTAAAGTATTACTTACCTCTAATCCTTTTTTTTTTTTTTTTTTTAAGGAAAGGTGCAGGCAGAGATGAAGGCAAGTAGGAAGGAATACAGGAAGAGAGAGGAGAAAGAAGCACTTTTATTTTTATTTAGTTATTCCATTGGTTGTTTCCTCCCAGCTTCAAGACTCAAAACTAGGGGTATGTGGCTTGCTCTTTTGGAGGCAATTGACCTAACTGCTACTTTCCCAGGATGTGCCAACTTCTTTCTAATTGTATTTCTTTTGCTTGCCTAAGTTCAATGGTTATAATCTCCAGTATAATGTTACATAGACATAGGGAAAGTGGACATTTCTGCCTTGTCACTATTAGGAAGAAAATATTCAGTCTTTGACCATTAAACTTGGTTTCAGCAGTGAGTTTTTCATAGATGCCACTTAAAATCAAGCTGAGGTTATTCTCTCTCTTCCTAGCTTACTGAGAGTTTTTATTACGAATAGGCATTAAATTTTGCTGAAAGCTTTCTATGCATCTATTGAGATGATCAAATAATTTTCTCCTTTATATTTTGATTGATGTTTTTAAAGCCAAACCAATGCTGCAATCCTTTTTAAATACTGCAGGATTAAACTTGTATATATTTTGTTATGGAATTCCCTATTTATGTTCATCAGGGATATTGTGTAGTTTTCTAATAATTTTGTATGGTTTTGCTATCAGTGAAGTTTTGGTCTCACAAAATAAGGTGAAGTTTTCCCTTCTTAATTGTTTTCGAAGAGCTTATATAGGAATGTCATTATTTCTTCTTAATAATTCTGTGGATTTCACCAATAAAACAACTTCAATCCAATATTTTATTTCTTTTTTAACAAGTTTATTTTATTCTTGATAAGAAGTTTAAAGCAGGGTTGGGGGAGCTCTAAACTGAAAACAATACTAATAGAAAACTGTGTGCATATATATATGCATTCAAATATTCTTGTTCACTGAAAACTTCATACAAGTACAAGATACTGCATGACCTTGGGTTTTTTTTAATTTTCAAACCCTCTTCATGAGCATAAATTATTTATAACTATAACCAGAAGCAATAAATGACAGTTGCCCATAAATAGAATGAGATCTCTTTACACTCTATGGATCTGAGTCATTAATGATGATGTAGAGGGGCCTTCTAATCTGATGATGAGTTTGAAATAAAGTACATTTCATTTTGAAGATCCTATTAGATTATTTCACCAACCCTCCACTTCTCACATAATCAGAACTAACCACATGTCAGGCAATGACAGTGATACCTTCTGAGAAGTAGATTATTAGGTAGTTTGATCTTTGTGTGAATGCCAGATATTACACAAACAAGATGGTATAGCCTGCTACACACATAGACTATACATGGTATAGCCTATTGGAACCATAATCATATATTCAGTCTATCATTGAGAGAAATGTTTTTAAGCAACACGTGACTATATTGACTCTTAGAATCATAAGAAATACCATTTTGAGCTCTATAACCAGAAAAATAAATGAGATGGTTCAGATTTAACAAGACTAGGGCTGGTACTATCCAATAGAACAGCAAAAGGAGTTACAAAACAGAGACAGAAAACATTAAATCTGGAAAATGTAAAAATATCTTCCTAATGGCTACAGTTCATCGGGAGAAGACAATACGAAACTTTTCACTTTTATTGAAACTACATCAACCTACTTCAAACTTCATAAGGAAGACAAACATAAAGAGAAATTTTGTACAGTGTATTTAGAGAACACATGAAAAGGTAGTCTTTATAATTTTGTATTATTGGAACAATTCAACTTCTCAAAACTTCTTGTGAATCTCTGAGTTTACTGTACCATAAGAATACTCTACCAACAGCAACATAAAGCAAATAATATACAACCTCAAATTAAAAGAAACAAAAAGCAAAGCAGTCAGGTTAGAGGAAAAACAGTTTTTATAATGACTTTCTCAAATCTTTTTTTGGCTCCAGATGAAAAAGTATAAATATCCCATCGCACTGGAGCTATTCCTGCAACAAATAGATAGTATAATTCCTGTTTCTGATCATCTTTATAGAGGATATCATTGGTCACACCATGACTACAATAACATTATGGTATCAGTTGAGAAGAAAATGTCACATGATTTCTCTTGTCTAAGCACACAGTATTTGGTTGGGGAAGAGGAGGTATTCACATGAGGACAAGAGTAAGAATTATGTAAGTATACAATATTAAGCATATATGGTATCAGTTTACTCACTTTTTAAAGAGATACCACATCTCAGCTGAAATACATAAATTAGCAATATACAGCCTTTATTTTCTCAACTAGAGATTTTAGGAGAATTTAGAAAAATCAAAGGATTCATAATTAGCCAGGTGGAGGCACTAGACAGGTACACTAGTTAATAATGCAATAACAAAGAAGTATGGGGCAGGACCAGGAGATTCCCTTAACAGGTGGATAAAATTTGAACATGAAGAAGGAAATTAAGTCATGCAATGTTTAAAAAGTTTTCTTTTTTAAAGTTTTTCATTTCTGCTCAATTTGTCATCTAAATCGTTGGTTGACCATGAAGATGGGAGAGGAGACTGCTCTAGTCTAACGTCTCTTTCTACATTAGGGAGAAGACTAATGTCTAACCAAACTTGTTTGTGCTACTGATAAGAATACATTATATAACATTAATAATGCTCTAAATATGACTCAGGGAAGTCAATTCATTTACCCAAGGTCACAGCAAATCCAAAAATGAAAGCAAAGTTTTCCTACATCTATTTCCTACATCCATTCCTATAAATAGAGTTCACATTCTGAAAATTTTAAAGATGTATATTTTTTTAATCCAAGCTAAATATAACTTGGCATTCTGGCTGGATTAAATACTTAAAACACCTTCTAGTGTTACCTAGCTGAAGAAGGCAGGAAAAAAATGGAAGAGGTAGAATCTAGTGACAATTAGAAGAACATTTCTGAAGTCAAAAAATAATCATTTAAAACTCTGTTCCTCCTCTTAATTTTGAACCAGGAATTTAATCACTCTGAACCACAATGTTCCCTCTGTAAAATGAGGCTCTCATGAGATAATGCTTTCAAATCCCAGTGCCTCAAGCGCTATAAGTTTTCAATAAATAGTACTACCTACTGTTATTAACAATAGTTAATATTATAATTTACTACTTTCACCTTCAGCTAACCCAAACATGAAGGAGCTCGCTCTATTATAATACCTCTTTTGAAAAAAAAAAAAAAAGCAAATGTAAGTCTTGTAATAAAGCAGTGTGGAGCCATATCCAAAGCTCAGTGACTAACATTTCAAGAAAAACATTAATGTAATGATGACTAAGAAAGCACCAATTTAATGAAGTCAAACACTCCCACAGATTTCTCAACACTGAACACATAAGTTCTGAGGAACAATTGTGAGCAACTACTTTATTCAGATACACTGGGAAATGCTATAATTAAACTTATCCATGTTTCTACAACTTCAGAAGATGGTCATTTTAGAAAGTATTACATAATGGCATACAAGTCATTAGTTAATAAATTGAGTAAATAATGTAAGCTGTTCAATCAATCTAGTTTTATAAAATCAGTGTACATACCTTCTATCACAGAAAAAAAAATCTTCTTTCATTTTCTAGATTTAAGCAAGTACAAATAAAATTAAACCTAAAATGTAATTATTCCATTATTCTTCCACTCTTTCTAAAGATTTTGAAAGTCTCCTCAAGTGACAAAATTTCTTTTTTGTTTCTACATGTTACTTTTCTTCTTTCTTCTCATCTTTCCTAAGTATTATTAATTGGATGACTAACAAGTACATCTACAACCTAACACATATTATCACACCCTCAGTGATTCCTACTAACCTGCAGATGTTCAAATTCCATCTTCTTGGTCAAAACATTTTGCTTTACTTTTTTCTGGAGACAGGTCTTGACACACCCTTTTTATTTCACGTGAGGCCTTCTCACCACAAAAGTAAATTATTGTTCTTACCATCCCAGAGGCAACCAGTATCTTCAACCTGCCAGGTCTAGCCTGCTCTAATTCCACTGTTGGAAATGTTTAAAAAAAAAAAAAAAAAAAAATTAAAAAAAATTCCCTTCTTTAAAGCAAATTCATAGTCTCCATTTCCCTAGACTAAAAGCTACCTCCCAGTTTCTGGACCAGTTTCCTGACTCAGCACCGCCTCCCCAGCCCTTCACTGGAAAATGCAGCATAAGCAACAAGGATGAAATAAAAAGAATCTCCTCCGCAGAAACTCACGTCTTTGGAGCAGGTAATCAATAAATTCTAAGTGTCTTAAAATAAAATTTCATAAGCCGTCACTGGTTCCGAAATTAAAGAAACAGTTTTGATCTGCCTCAAACCCAATCACTGAACATTCCCCTCTGCGAGGAACTCTTTTCAGCCACACATTTATAAAACTTCCAGATTTTAGTCACTACTTTAAAAAGGAATCTAATTAGAGGTACCAGCATGATAAGATTTGATGAAGTAGTTAAGAAGTCCATTTATGAACTAATATTGCAAATTCTTCATCAAAACATTTTGAATATAAATTGTTAAAAATGACTCAATTTTATATCTAGACTTCCAAACTGGAAACCCTGAACTTTGACAACTCTAGCCTTCTAATTCCAGTAAGTTGTGAAAAGTCACTCTTCTCCACCGCACGCTGGTGTAGTGGTTGGGTCAGCTGTCTCTGGGCGAAGGACTGGGGTTCATGTCCCGAGTCTAGAACAACCAAGATGTATAACTAAATAAAAATAAAGAAAAAGCTTCTTCCCCCTCCCCCTTCATGCCTGCCTATCACCTTCACTCCTACATGACTCTTCCATCTCCAACTCAGATTTCTCTAGAATTAGTCTCTCATTCATCAGAGCCACTTCAGCTCTCAGAATTAACTTTAAAATTTCAGTAATCCCTTCAACAGTCACCACACCACTGCACTGCCCATCCCATCCTGCACTATCTTCATCTAAAAGCAAAACTGCACACATTCCTTTCCTTCTACTGAAAGTCTTTTAGATCACCAATGACTTTGAAATAGAATTCAGATTACTGATTTAGCATGTGACAATACCATTAAGGACAGCTGTCTGCCCATGCCTGCCTCAGCCCCTATCCTTCAATATCATCTGTTGTTTCTGTCACCCAGGATTGCTCCCCAAGTAGACTGTAATCTTTCCTAGACATGGTCTATGTACTATTCTTAAAAAAATGTAAGTCCTAATTTCTTCAATTCCCTATTACAGGTTGGTTTTGCCAACAACTTTATGAGCTAACAAAAGTGCATGAAATCTAAATGAGGCAACTTTAGGTTTAAATCATGAATGATCACTCCATCTTTTTCTAAAAATTTTGCTATGGAACTTTGCTTAACCACCTGGAGGAGCAGGGAGTAGATCTTTTTGAGAGCTAAGCTATATTAAAGGAAATGATATCTGAATGCTTCCTGGGAAAGTCCTGGCATGAATGTAACAATAATAAAAAAAAAAAAAATGTTTTTAAGATAAAAGGGTTCTGGCCCTTACTAGTGCTGAGAATTGTATTAACCCCCTTATAACTTAAGTGATCATTAACCTCCCCATCTGGCCAACTAGGATTGAGGCCACAGAGTACATATAAGTGACCGAAGCCACATGGTAAGTACCTGACAAAGTCAACTCAAACCTAGTTGGATTTCTACCACAAACTCTATAACATTACTTCTCTTAAGTAAGTGTCCAATAATTTCTCTGCCCTTGCTGAAACTATTATAAGAATAAAATGATGCATCAAACCCTCAGTGAATTAAGAGCTAAAAAAAATGGCAACTTATTATAGTAGTCATTAGAGATCATTGAATTGAATTTCATTTCACCAGAGTCACAATTAGTAACAGAATTTAGAAACAAACCCATTTTCATTACTTAGCTCTTTGGCTGAGTTTTATTCTCAAAGTATTATTAAATGTCAGCGTGACCTTAAAGTCATGATCCAACAAGGTTCTGTGCCTTAATGATGCTCTGCTGGATCTTAACTTGTGAAAACTTTCCTTATACTTATAGACGCTGCTTCCTCTTCACAGCTAAGGAGAACATGGGCTAGACTGATCTCTCTGGCTTAATCAAATACTCGGGGTACAGGAAAGACTAATAGTTTTTTGTCAATACTCTATGTTGACTATACCTAATAGTGTTATAGTACATCTTATCTGTAAGCATCCATGATTTTTATTTCTTGATTTAAGCTCCTTACAAACTTTTGTACAAATCTTTAAAAGTGAAAGAATATTTCAATCCGTTAGCTAAAGAAAATAATCCTTTTGCAAATTCAACTTAATGAAAATTCTGTTTTATCTAAAAAGGAATTGCTAACTTAAAACTCAGCTTAAGAGAGTTATCAAGAAGTTCTGAGTAAGTGCTGTGTCAGAAGAGTAACCAAAAAATACTTTAACTTTATCAACTTCAGGATTTAAAACACTGGATTATTTTCTCTAATGTGACTTTAACTTTAACTATATCCATATTTGTTTTCATCTACACTTGGAGAAAGAAAACCACAAATGCTATTTTTTGAGCCATGTATAAAAACATTTCTATTTCTCTCAATTTAAAAAATGTATTAATGAAGGAATTTTTTAATTTTAAAAATAAAAACTTTGGCAATTAACTATACAGTAAGTATATTTTGTGGCACTTATATTTCAAAACATTTTGCAGTCACTCTGTAAACTTGGAAATGATTATTCTGAGAATTCCCTTTTTGTCATTTGAAATGGCCAGCAGAGGGCAGATACTTGGATCCCTGGGCCTGAATGAGAAAATACTTCCAAAATGAGGCTGAGGCATCTATTTTTGGCTGAATTTAACACCTCAGTTGCTATATATGCTGAGCTTAGCGGCATACCAAGAATAAAAGTCAACACTAGCACAAACGGGAATGCAAATCAACACTGCAATAGAATAAGTTACTGTGGAATAAATGCTTAGAATTAACAGAATAAATTGAAAAATGTAAAATTAATATCACCTTGTTCATTTTATACATATATGAAACAAATAGATTACAAATATCAGAAAGACTTGGTATATGTAATAAGAGCAGAAATTTTTAAAAACCTAGAAAATATTTTTATCTCTCTTATACATGCATTCTATAATTCCTTCTTAATTTACGAGATTAATCTATAGACAACATTATTTTTAAAACCTAATTTTTTTCTCTTGTGTTGTTTGAAATTTGATCAAGTTCATAAATGATTGTTCTCAATTTTACTGCCCTATAATTTCAATGCTTCATAACCATTTATGCATCAAAGGCAAGTTTCAAAAGAAGTGAATATATAAAGGAAAAAAAATCCTGGGAATTAAACATTGGGTGATAATAAACATCAAATAAAATTATGTTTAGCAATACTTTCATTAAAGACAAGGTTTCAGTTACATTTTCAAGTTTGAAGTTTTACATCTCAATTTTTTTTTCAAGTGAGAACAATGAAAGAGTAAACAGGACAAGTTCCAATAAGAACTTAAAGGTGGCAATAGTTCCACGGAAGCTTTATGTTAAGTGGCCTGAAGACCAACTTGGTCTCAGCTGAACAGTTTCTCAATTACACCTAAAAAGTGAACCAAAGGCTTACTGACCATCTGGAGGAAAACGTTCTATGATTAAACTTAGTTCTAGCAGAGTATCAATTTACTCACTGGATGAACTAAAACTAGAGAATTTAAAGATGGGTCGTCTGTAGAGTTAAAAAAATTCAAGAACAGCTTCCACATCTAAGCTGTTATAATGTGCACAGAAAACATTTTGTAGAGTAAGACTTTTCCACACAGCTAATCAAAAACCCCCACATCCGAAGTTTAACCTCAGATCTAGTCAATCAAATGTTCCAGAAGGGGGACCCCTAGATTTGTGTTTTATAAATTTTCCTGGCTAACGTAGTAATGGAGAAGAGCAAAAGATGAATGAAGCTGCAGACCCAGTCAGGAAGTAGCTACGGGGCGGCCTGTTGTCATGAATAAGTGCTTTGGCTTAGACCAAGGATAAAGCATCCCACAAGTGTATCGTGATCTCCCTTTACTGGGGAAGGAAATGGAGGGGGCAAAAATTGAACCACTGAGACAGCTGAACTCGTCCAGAGGCAAGATGAAGGTGGCCTGCACCAGAGTAATGTCAATGGAAAAGGAAACTAGGACAGAATTTCTAGATATATCTTTTAATCAACAGATTCAACCTATTTAGCAACAGATTGACTAGAGGGTAAAGAAAAGGCACAAAATGTGGTCATTTTTCTGGAGTTTGATTTCAATCTCTGATGCTTTCAAAACTGGGCATATCAGAATATAGAAGAAGAAAAAAATAATTAAAATTAATGAAGTGATCTATATTAAATACAGCACAGTGCTTGGCTTTTTTAGTAAACACTGACTAAATGTTGGCTATTCTTCATTGTTTCTGTTAATAATTTTGCTGTAAAAAGATAACGCATCGACAACTACTCTAGGCAAGTCACAGTGAACACAGAAAATAGATTTTAAAGAGAAAAATAAAGCTTTCTTAATGATGAGCATGAAGATTCAAAGCCACTTTCGATTTTCTATAACTATGTTCAGGAATTTATAGAAGGGAAGGAAGGGAAGGAAGGGAAAGAGGAGAGACAGAGAGACAGAGAAAGAAAGACAGACTAACTGACTTAAGAACAGAACAATTTTGTTTTGTTGTAATGGTTATCAAAGTTGCAGATCATGTATATTCACCACAGAATATAATCACTCTACCCCTCTCCCATTTTCCTTCTCTTTGAGGAAAACATCACCCACCATTAGTTCTTCATTGTCTATCTCCCAATGAGTCTAAATGCACTCTCTGTCAAAAGACCATTTTAAAGAATGTGTTCTACAGCAGTCATCAACTGAAATGCAAAACACTGATTTAGACTGGTGTCAACTAATTCCGAAGTTCTTAAATATCCAGTCAATAAAATCTATATTAAGTTTTTTTCTTACTAGAGACAAACCAGTCACTATATTTTTTTAGTATAGACTTTGAAAAGTAGCCTCTATAGACTACAATCTTTCCATGTCATTAATTCACACGCAGAGGAGAGACTGGAAGCACAAACAGAGAGTAAGTTCCCAGACCTACCACCACTTCCTGCCTGGATCTCAGAACCTGCCTCCTGACACCCCGTTTGCAGGGTATGGTGAAAAGTTGCTGCAGCATTCCAAGGTACATAAAACAGGATTTCTTCCCCAGACCTTGGTTTGCCTTCTCCAGTCGCCCATTTTGAATATAAAATATCACCTCATATTGTAGTAAATATTGGCTGCATTTTTAATTCTAAAAAGACTTTAGTAGCTCATGCTGTGACCCTCTTCTGCACTTCCCTATGCACCTTCAGTAAATATACTCAAAATACATTAATATTTACTATCATCTGAGGCAATTTGCAGATTCAAAATAGTTCCATTAATGAACCTCTAATCTCAGTTAATTTGGGTTAAGCATGAGACTCTTTTTTATTAAGGATATTCTATGTCCGTGCACCTGATGAAGACAGAGGGTCTTCAATAAGCCTAACTGATACCTGGAGAAGCATTAGAAAACAATGAAGAGCCCTGAGAAGAGATGAAATCCTGTCATTTGATCCAACATGAACAGATCTAGAGGAAATAATGCGTAGTGAAATAATTCAAAAGAAAAAAGCCAGAGCACACCCTGGTTAGGTCAATCACTTCTGAAGGACGCAGGCTGCATACCCCTGGGTTCAGACCTGACCCGGGGGGGAAAAAACCAGTGTGAACAACCAATTGAAAAATACAGTGCTTCTTCCTCCTCGCTCTTCCTGCCTGCCTTCCTACTCGCTTTCTTTCCTACCTGCACCTTTCCTTTAAAAAGATAAAAACTTAATGGCCTAACTCCATTTATTGAATGTACAGGGACCATTAACCACCAAGAAAGTGGGAAAAGTTAGAATCTGTGTCAAATGGAAGTTGTTTCTTCTCTAATGGAGGTGGTATGGCATAGGGAAAACAACTGGTCCCAGAGTCAGGAGACTAAGATTCTGGCTTTGTCAAAACTGTATGAACCATAGATAGATCACTACAACTTTCTGAATGTTCTCAATCATCAACTTAAGGGAACTGGCCTAAACAAAATGATCCCTAAAAGGTCTTCTCCAGATATGATATTTTATTGCTCCACTGCAGAAGAGAAATCAATCAGATGAGTACAATCAAATACATGGCTTGAAATGCTTCAAACAGTAAAATCCTTCCCAGAATCTGTGAGTACATTCCATAACGTGAACCAGGGAATATCACAAATTCCTGCCTGCACAGTATCAAGGCACAATATCAAGAACTTCTGCTAGGTGGGTAAGACTTTTTCTGAAGCATTAAGCCTGGAAGCTGTGTCCCTGAGATTTTCTGCATGTAAAATTCTGTAAATATCACAAAATAAAACAACAAAGCACAAGAAGAGAAATCCTATAAACGTTACAAAGTCAAAATACAGAAAAGAAATAATAATCATGGAAACAGCCAAAAAAGTCATTTTACAAAATATACACCCAAAGGAGGAAAGTGCCTTGTGTTTGAATCTGTGCAGTGGCAAGTCTGAGTCATTGAGAGCCAAAATACAGCTGAAGATTTTTTGTGCTATCACTGAACTTAATAAGTCAGTAAATGAACATCAATTTTCCTATTTCTTCTTCTACAAAGTGAAAATAAAGCCTATTTCATTAGGTTGTTACAAGATTAAATCAAGTATTATGTGTAAAGTAATTAGAATGGTGTCTGGTATATAACAAGTATACTATGTTTTATAAACTCTGAAAGCAATTTTTAAAAATAAAAGACCAATACAAAGAATTGACAATGCCCTGCAAACTGATATGACTCTGGAATGGAACCACAATTAGCAAACTGAATTATTTCAAAGGAGAAAAGAAAATGAGTGATGTGACTGCAAGCACACATACAGAAATAGATCTTCCCCAGTCAACCCTAATCATGGATTTGACCTCTGTTTATTGCTAAGGAAAGACTAAGATGAAAATAGGATCACCTATATTTTAATTTTCATTATTATAATACAATTTTAAAAATAAAATATATAATTCATTCTTTGTTCTATAAATGCATATAGTTCATTCCAGGTATGAATTATAACTCTTAATCCACTTTTCATGATCAATTAAAGGATCCCTTCTAGGATTGCTTCCAAAATAAAATCTTCCCTTCATCATAATGTCGGGTGATATCATTGCCACATGAAAAACCATCTGGTACCTTGATTTCACCTTCACATTTTAATCAGCAGTTGAGCCTACTCACATGGCCATACCCTCCATCACTTCATCACCAAAACCTACTTTATCTGTCAAATAATAGATACAGACATCCTATCTGAACTTCATCCTCCAGACCTGGAGAATCTTGATTCCCCTGCTTCCTACCACCCACCTTCTCTGGTCTTGTCTTCGAACAGCACTCCTATGCCATATCCTCACCTACCATCCTCAGTAACCTTCAGATGCATCCACCTAAGCAAAATGCCAATCTGAGAGAAGTCTAATATTTGGCTTTTGCCAAACCCAGCACTAGGACAGAGGCAGTGTTAATCCATCATCTTCCAGTTCAGCTGGCCTGCCATGGGCACCCCTCCATTATTCCATTCAGCTCAGTCTATAAATTGTTTCACCCCATAATTTTCAAACATCTGGGTTTACATACCCTTCTTCACCCAGCAAAGAAGACAGAGAACACTGAAACCATCAGCACTCCCTAAACCTAAAAGCCAATCTCCATACACCCTCATTTGTTTTTTTCACACACAAATATTCCTACGCTTATCCCAGGACAATGCCTCTGGCTTTCTCAAGATTACATGCCATCCATTCAATTCTCCTTTCTCAATATGTAACACTTCCTTCTCTGTTGGAGTCCTCCCATCAGCATCTAAACATACTCTCAATGTGTCCATGCTTTTTTTTTTTTTTAAATGTTTATAAAGGAGAGAAAGAGAGAGCTCTCCTTCCAGCCATCCAATTTTTCTTTTCCCTAACACAAACCCCTAAAGCTAATCACACACCTTCCCTGGCCCCACTTCCCACATCCCTAAGCCTGCATTCAAACAGGGAACTGTTGAACTATGTACAGCGCTCCCAGCTCTTCACTCAAATTCCTCTCTAAAAGGTTAACAATAACTTTTGGTAAATTCAATACCAATTTTCACTTTTCCTTTTTTTTTTTAGGAGAGAAAGGAAAGGAGGGAAAGGAGGAAGAGGAAAGGAGGGAAGAAGGAAGAAGCACTTTTATTTTTGATTGTCATCTCCCCACCCCCCAGGTCTCAAACCCAGGTCCTTGGGCTTTACTTGGTCTAATACCCCAGTCACTGGCTTAGTGTGTGGGCCACCAGGATCCACTTCACTTTTCATTTCACTTGACCCCCCTGGCAACATTTTGCATCACTAAATACTCCATCAGTCCTTTTTATTTAAATTTTCTTGCAGGTCCTATCTCTGACTGCTCCTCATCTGTCCCTCTACACTTTTTGCCCCTTGCCTAAATGTCCATCTATGTCAGGCATCTTTCCACTCTCACTCTACAGATACTTTTCAATGCATAAGGGCTTCAGGGATCATCTACAAGCTGAAAGATCCTCAGTCTCTCCCTAGGCACTCTCTCCTTACCCTGAAACCAAAAAAAAAACCAAATACTTTTCATGTGTTTCAATAGAGAACCTCAAATTCACTAAGACTTGAATTGAATAATCATCTCAACCTGCTCCTCCAAGATTTTACTTTTGGTAAATTCAATACCAATTTTCAAAATACTAATTTTCAAAAGCCTTTACCCTACAGCTTATAACAACAATCTCCTTGTATTTTGCCCTCTCCCTCACCTTTCCATGATCTATTAAATCCCCAAGGCTTGTCTTTTTGACCTTCTAAAATGCTAAAATGTACTTCTCAAAATGCGTTCCTTAAGTAACATCCTCAACATTACCTAGGAACTTGTTAGAAAGTAGGTTTTCCAACCCCACTCTAGACCTCCTGAATGAGAAAGTCAGGGAGCACAGCCCAGCATTTGTGTATTAATATCTTCCAGGTGATTCCCAGGCACGCTAGAGTTTAACACTCTCTAAATTAACATGAGGACCAGAAACTTAAGCATGCTTGAATCCATTTTGTAAAGTGAATCCATTTTGTAACTTTGTGTGAAAAACACGTAACTCAAAATACCTTGAAAAATATTGGATTTTGTGTGGAAAACAAGTATGATAACTTAAGATAAAATTGTTTGAAAAAATGTTTGCTTTCTTAGAAATGCTTTTGTTATAAACACACGTTTACTCCTTGGAAATGTTTTGATACTCAACTTTTACGAAAAATAGTGAAGCAAAAGATGCTGATCTATTACATACAAGTCACAGCTTCACCAAAGCCACCAGATGAGAAAAAAGTACAGAAGAAAGAATTTGCAGAGCACATTGCAGGTGGGGCAGGGGTTAGGTTAATTGCCTCCAAAAGAGCAAGCGACATAAACCTGGGTTCAAGTCCTGGGTCCAAGTGGAAACAGCCAGCAAGAACAACTAAATAAAAATAAAATGAAGATGCTGCCTCCTTTTATCTTCTCCTGACTGCTACTCATTCTCATTCCTGCCTGCACCTTTCGAATCAAGCACTCAGGCAACCAAGCACAACACAGTCCTTGGACCCAGTTCCTCTGCATGTTTCCACTGCCTTATTTTCTCTCCTGTCAGGGGAGGTCCTTGATGCTGAGCTCAAGGAATGGGGACATTTTAAAAATGGGGACAGTCTGAGCCACACAGGATGGCTGGACAAGAATGAATTGCTGTACCCATCTCCTCACCTGCATTTGCTGGGACCAAGGACTCGATGGTGGGCTCTCGCCTGCCGCTGAAGAAGATGCCGATGCCTGCCAACTGACCAAATCCATGTCACCACTGAGTGGTCTTAAGACTTCCTAAGCACACTTCGTGACTTTTCCTTTCTCACAGCTCTAACTGGCTATCAGCTGCAGCCCCTGCTCATCAACTGCACTTGCCATTTAGACTTTAACCCTTTCTCTGCCGAAATTTCACTTTCTTAAATGTAAGGAAACTCTCGCCCTTTGTGATGAACCCAAATCACCCCAATCACATCTTACTTGTGTCACTGACCTATGACTACAAAAAAGCCTATATGGTCCTATGGAATATTGACCTCCGGTCATTATTCTGTTGTAAGCTTTATGCACTCACTATATAAGTATCCTGAGAATTGCTTTTTTATCCCCACCTCCGTTTAGACAGTAGAGGGCAAAATCTCTCCTTTTCTGGATTATTGCAATGTCCTCCTCAGAATCTTCCAGCCTCCAATCATACCCAGAGAAAACCCCTCAGTCCGTATTCCACAAACATCAGATTACTCTCTCTAAAACATTTATCTGATTAAGTCAGATTCCTCTGCCTAAAACTCTACAGTGGCTCCCTAAACTCTTGGGACTGAGTTCTAATTCCAAAATCTTTCTTCCAGAAGACTTTACAAACCACTTGAGTACCACCCAGCATCTTTTCTTCAGATGTCTCCTCTGTCCTCTCACATTGTATAACTGGTCCAGTCACACAGACTACTGAAAACTTCAAAATGCTTCTATTACATCCCTCAATTAAATACTGTGCCAATATCCATTCATAGTAGACTCTTTCCACATTAAGTACATAAGCACAGGAAGAATATCTGCATCTTTCATGAAAAAATTCATTAAATATGTGTGACTGGTGACCACAAGACAAAAAGAAAAGTCAAACTCACGCAACGTATTTATTATGTCTAACCTGAATATGGACCATGAGTCAGCAAACTAGTTTGTAGGCCAAATCTGTCCAGCTGCCTATCTTTGTAAGTCCAGTTGTGTTAGGAACACAGCCTTGCTAATGGCTGCTTTCACATCATCACAAACTCAGTGACACAGACTGTAAAGATTTCCAGAAGCCTAAAATTATCTTCATCTGACAAACTTTGTAAAACTTTTGTTAGTCTCTGGTCTCAGCAATAAAGATAATAAAGAGGGAATAAATCTTTCAGATTTCCAAAGTTCAACAAGAATAAAGGGGAAAAGAACTTTAAAGATCCTGTAGGATAACGTTTCCTCAGTTCAAAGTACCTTCACTTCACCATAGATTCATAACTTCTATACTTCTCCAGGCTCTTGAGAGAAGAAAAAGCCACATGAAATTCGAGTCACATCAACAGAGCTTATTAATATTCAATGCATGTCCAGGAGAAGGAGAAGGAAAAAAAAAAGTCATGATAGAAAAGTTTGACTGAGTCACCCATTTCAATAAAAATCCAATATACAAATTCAAAATGAATTCTGAGTCACCCCACACTGTTTGCCAAATGGGTGATAAAAAGTAGCAGTTGCAAAAGCCAAAACTGATTTCTGAAATTCCATAATCTTCTTAAGTGAGGAAAAACAAATCACAAAGAAGAAATACTTCCATGCCTTAAAACGTATCACTTTATAGTAAAGTGGCAGGTTATAAAAAACAATGCACAAAAATCTGTTGCATTTTATATGCAAACAACACATTTGAAGAAAATAAAATCAAGAAAACCACACCGTTTAAAATAGAAGTAAAAAAATATCAAAATCTTGGAATATACTTAACGAAGGAGGTGAAAGACCTGTACAATGAAAACTACAAGTCCTTCTTAAAAGAAATAGAGTAAAATACAAAGAAATGGAAAGACATCCTCTGCACATGCCTAGGAAGAATTAAAATGGTTAAAATGGTCATCTTACCTAAAACAATATACAGATTTTAAAAAATCCTCATTAAAATACCATGGATTTATATCTAGGAAATAGAACCGAAAAACCTTAAAATTCATATGGAACAACAAAAGACCTGTGAATAGCCACAGCAATTATGAGGGGAAAAAAAAGAACAAATCCAGAGGGATTACTCTCCCAGACACTGAGCTATGCAACAAAGCAATAGTGATCAAAATGGTATGGTACTGGATTATAACAGAGGCGCACATCAGTGGAATAGAACTGAATTGTCAGAAACTGACCCACTTGCATACAGTCAGTTAATCTATGACAAAGGAGCCAAAAGCATACAATGGAGAAAGGAAATTCACTTCAGTTAATCGGGTTGGGATAACTGGACAGGCACATGCTAAAGAATGAAGTTCCTACCACCACAAAAATTAATTCAAAATGTACTACAGACTTGGACATAAGACCAGAAACCATAAAATTCTTGAAAGACAACAAAGGAAAGATATTCCATGACATCAGTCTTAGAGAGGTCTTTGGGGACTCAACTCCAGCATCAACGGAAACAAAAACAAAAATAAACAGGTAGGACTAAAAAGCTTCTTCACAGCAAAAGAAAACATCACCAACTCAAAAAGACAACCTACTAACCGGGAGAAAATATTTGTGTTCCATATTTCTGACAAGGATTTAATATCCAAAATATACAAAGAACTCATAAAAGTCAATAACAGAAAAACAGACAATCCAATCAAAACATGGGAAGAGGAACTAGAGAGACATTTTCTGAAGAGGATCTACAGATGGTCAACGGGCACATGAAAAGATGTTCCTGATAGCTAGCTATCAGAGAAATGAAAATCAAAAGAATGAGATATAATTTACTCATGAGAAATTGGTTATTATCCAAAAGACTGGAAACAACAAATGTTGGCGAGGATGTGGAGAAAAGGGAAGACTTTTCCACTGTTGCTGGGAGTGCAAAATGATGCAACCCCTACAGAAAAAAGAATGGAGATTTCTCAAAAAGTTGAAGATGGAAATTCCATAGGAATTCAGCATCCGCTTCTGTGTGTTTACCCAAAAGATACAAAAACACTAATTCACAAAGATATATGCACCTCCATATTTACTGCAGTCCCATTTGCAATAGCTAAGAACTGGAAACTAGCTAACTGTCAAACATCAGATGAATGGATAAAGAAGATATATATATATATATATACACAATGGACTACCGCAGTTCTTAGGAGAGGAAATTCTGTCATTTGAATCAAAATGGAGGTATCAAGAGAGGAATATGCTAAGTGAAATAAGTCGAAAGAAGAAAGATAGATACCAGATGATCTCAGTCATAGGTGGAATATGAACAGACCAAACAAAGGAACAGACGAAACAAAACCCACCATTGGACACTGACAGAGCTGAGGTTACCACTAGGGAATCGGATGAGAGGTAAGGCGGGTGGGGCAAGTGCTGGCAGGGTCCACTGGACAGTGATGAAGAACACTTGGTGATTGGGTGGAAGGCAGGGTGTGTTGACATATATCTGAGGTATGGGGAAACTGCACATATAAGTTTATATTAATTTGTAAAACAAAGTTACTGCAATAAAATACTGAAAAAGTAAAAAAAAAAGTGTCACTGCCACTTATGTTAATTAACTTTATGTTTGGTAATTATTCTAAAACCCATAAAAAAACTGGTAGTGCTTCCTCTGGGTTCAGAAAACTGTGGTGAGTTTGCTGATGAGCACCAGTTGTACTTGTGCCACAAATAATCTCACACTGAGCATTAACTGACAGGGTTGAAAGGAATCAACTATTTTACCTTTTAAATAAAATAAACTTCTAATGTGTGCTGACTTTTGCATAATAGATCAAAGACCAGAAAGGTAAAATAATCTCAAAATACACTTACATGGATAAAAACTTAGATATTGATGACTAAGGGCCGGTCATACAATCACAATTGACTGAGTGATAACCAAAGACAAATTACTATCAATTGCAAGGATAAAGATCAATATTGACAGTCCTTTTTAAAATGATGGAGTCCAGAGAAATCAGTTTTTTTTAAATATAAAAGCCTTATAGTTTACTCTTAACTGTATGACTATAAACATAGGAGATATAATTTGACCCAGCAGACTATCACTTCTGTGATGAAGGTTTCTAATTGGAGCAATTTTTTAAAACCAGAGAAATACACAGCTTGCAAAGAAGAATCAATACATATATACCTTCTTAATACATAGCCACTTACTATATTATTTATAAATAAATCTTTTATAACTAAAGTTGGATAAATAAATCTTAGAGAAAAGTAGGAATCATAAGCAGATTTCTTCCTGTTCATTTTTATTGATTGCTTCCCCTCAGTAATAATATGCCACAAGAATTACCCAACCAAGAAGAAAAAAGGAATTCATGTGATAGCATTCTTTGAAAAAGAGCAAAGGTGCACCCTGGTGGAGCAACAGCTGGGTGCAGACCACATATATCCAAAGGTCCCAGGTTTGTGTCTCAGGGTTGATGGAAACAACCAAGATGAACAATTAAATAACACAAAAGACTTCTTCCTCGTCTCTCTCTCCATGCCTGCCTGCCTGCCTCTACTCACCTTCATTCCTGCCTGCACTTTTCCTTTTAAAAAGAAAAGAAAAGAAAAAGAAGAGCTATATTGAATAGCAAACCAAACTCTAGTCCTTTTTGGTTCCACCCTCAATCTTAGGCACCCTAGGTTACATGAAAGTTCTTATTCCTTTGAGAGATTTTTACAGAAAGTGGTACTTTTCTTCATTCGTGTCTCATTATCCGTAAAGCATGCCAGAACCACACACAGAGCTAAAGTCACAAGTAAGTTGTGTGTCAGTGTTTGAGCACAGTACTTCTCAGAACAGAAACGATATCTTCATGGCCATTCCAGAGTCACTATGATTTAGTCATGAATATAAACACCCAGGGAGCACAAGAGCGGTTATTTCACCTAGAGCTTTTCCTACTCTCTCCATCTTCATTTCATTTCCTCCAGAAATATGTGGTGAGGACAGGCTGGAAAGAATTAGCAATTAAAGTAGTAAAATCAAGAGTAATTAAGAAAATGAAAAAATAAAAGTCAGAGTAGCAAGTGGATTAAGAAAGAATGGCAATAAGCCCAGAATCAGAGATCCAATGAAGTCCATTCCCAAGCCAATTAATTCCAAAGCAATTTCATATTCTATCCCATCCTCCATCTTCTTTCCCTCCAAGTATTTACAAGATCATCGCATATAAGCATATATATATATATATATATATATATATATATATATGTAACTACTGATCATTCCAGACAATTACTTAATAGATTATCTAGCTACTCCTCAGGCACCATGATGTCCTCACAGTTCTCGTCTTCATGAAATCAAGGTATATTTATTGAACAGCTATGCTGGGTTCTGTGATAGGAACTTGAAAGATAATTTAAAATAGTAATTACCAATATCTACGGAGCACTTATTATGTGCCAGGCATTATGCTAAATGTTTTATATATCATTTAATTTTCAAGATAGCCCCAGAGCTGGGCACTGTTGTACATGAAGAATGTTCACCTTGGCCTTGGGTAAATGTCCTAAACTCTTAAAAGGAGACTGAATTGGAATGTGCAGTCTAGAACTAAAGTCTGCTCTTAATCACTCTAGGGAGACATGATCCCAGTGTTTACCATGTACCAATCATGGGAACACCTTCATTTGAAGGTAATTTTGCATTAGCACATTACAGGGTAAAAGTCAATTGAATACAAGTGTTAGATTCTCTTCAAGAGAAAATGCAAAATTAGATAAGTTAGGATGGGAAGCAGTAGTACTCACAGAGCCCCAGAGGTGAGAATAAATATGGATAGTCAGGGAAACTGATAGACCTTCAGCATGGTGAAGGATAGTTTGGAGGATCTAATAAGAAAAGTGGGTCATGAGTTGGAAAAATCAAAGTACTAAAGATGAGAGAAAGATTACAGTGGTACAGGGAATCTGAACTTGCCTGACAGAGAAACGTGTAAAGGCTTTATATAAGAAAATGATAAAGGAGGTGTATATTGTAGGGTTTCTCAGCCATTAACATTTTGTACTGAATAATTCTTTGTCGAGGGAAGATTGATGGTATCTTGTAGAACACTTGGCAGCATCCATGGCCTCTACCCATTAGATATCAGCAGAAGCCCCCCTCCCCATGTGACAACCAAAAACATCTTCAGACGTTGCCGAATACCTGCTGGAGAGGAACGTGGTCTGAAATGAGAACCACAGGGCTAGAGTAAAGAGACTGAACTTGGGACCAGTAAGGTCAGATCCAAGAAGGTAATTATAAAGACCAAGTCAATTCATGGACAGTATGTTTTATGTCTAGCACTGCTGTTAAAGCTTGCTTTATAGTCTCAATTTCCTTGGTGAAGTAGTCTTTTTGATCTGACACTTATTTTCTGAGGTCTTCCATTTACCTTTAGATAGTTGATGGTGCCTCCTGCACCTCAATCAGCTTTTTTATAATTATTATTTTAAATTCTTTATCTGTCAATGAGGTTATTCTATCAGTGTTAATGGATTTTTTCTTTGAAGAGCTTCTGGTGTCTTCCTCAATTTGGGCCATTGGAGTTTTGTTTTAGGAGAATTTAGATGTTGGCAAGGCCTTCTTCTCTACCTTGTATTTAGCGTTATAGCTTTCCTTTTACTTCCCCATTGTACATATCCCCCTGCCCCAGGTCCCAAATATGATTTTGATCTACGATGAATTAACTATATTGAAGAATGGCTCTATGTTCCATATTTGTACTCATGCTTTCCTCTCACTCAAAAACCACTATACTACTCTTTATTTTACAGAAGAAACAAACTCTAAGAAATCAAACCATTTACCTAAGTTTGCACAGTGATTGGGGAATCCAGGACTCAAATTCAGAACAGTCTGACTACAAAGTCTAATTCAACCACTGAATTCCAATTATCTGTTTGTCTTATTTCCTTCAAGTGGATACAAGTCTATTGAAAACAAAGGTTCTTTTAATTTTTGTATACTTACAAAATAAGGGGAGAGGCAGAATAAAAAGAGAGGAGCTAAAAAATGAAAGCCATGATTAGAAATTAAGAACCAGATTGATAATAGAAGAGGAAGTCAGGAGTTGTCTTATTCCTTTCAGGATACTATAGCATAACAAAATACCACAGTCTTGATGCCTTACAAACGACAGAAATTTATTTTCGTGGTTCTGGAGGCTGAAGTCAAGATCAAGGTGTCAACATGGCTGCCTTCTCTGGTGAGAGCCCTCTTTCTACACAAGGTCTTCACATGTTAAGAGAGCTCTCTGAAGTCTTTGAAGTCTGATGTGTGTTATTCTCATTTGTGAGGTCTCCATCCTTATCACCTACTGGCCTCCCAAAGGCCATCATTAAAGCATTTTCACTGCACCATCATTAAGGATTCAAATATGTGAATTCTAGTACACAAATATTCAGAACATAACAGTGGTCTTCAGGAAGAATTGAAGGAACTCCATTAAATGATAGGAATCAAAAATAGGAGATTTTCTGGGATAAAAAAAGTCATTTTTAAAATTATAGAATCCATTTGAACCTGCCCCAGGAAACTCCTTGTTGCATGGGGACTGTGATACTGGGCTAATGAAGAAATAAAATCAGAGCACACTATAGTTTCTGCTTGCTAACAGATAATCAACAATTATGCAAGATGAGAGTGGTTTGCTGGAAAACAGTTCCTTGCGATTATGACCCAGAAAAAAGATCTCGATATGAATAAAGAAAAAGAAAGAGTCCTCTTAAGGGATCATATAATGGACTCATTCTTGCAAAATGACCTCCATCCTTACCTAAAAGGCAATGAGACCAGGCCTGTGGTTTTCAATAGGCTGAGGTCCAGCAGCCCTTGACCACAGGCAGCAGGGCAGAGGATTGAAACATCAAATAATGATGTATCAGTGCCTCCTGGCGGAGCAGCAGTTTGGTCAGTTGCCTGCAGCCAAGAGCACAGGACACACATACCAAGGACCCAGGTTCAAGACCCAGAACTGGGATAAAAAACCAAGACGAACAACTAATAGAATAAATGAAGTACTTCCTTCTCTCTCTTCCTGCATACTTGTCTCTGCTCACTTTCATTCCTGCCTGCACCTATCCTTTAAAAATAAAAAGATTGGATGGTGTATCATAATAGTGAATAATTTTGATTAGCTAATGAAGTCAACATCATTCTACTCAAAGAAAGCTAAAAAACTTGGCTAAGTAATAAATTAGATATTAGTTTTCTAAATTAACAGGATTTATTCAAGAAAAATACACAATGAGAGCCAACTTTTCCTTACATTTTTTTTCCCCATTGTTCACATGTCTAACTCACCAGAGGTCTCATCAGAACCTCTTCCAGAATCCCATTCCACACAATGTACTAACTTTTCTCTCTCCCTCAACACCATCCTGTCCCAAGGTACCACCACTATCTCACTGAACTACTGCAACAGACTATCTGATATTTCTGCTTCTACTCTGCCCCTACACTCTATTATCCAAGAACAAGAAAGAGCAACCCATATGAAATATAAAACAAATATATTCCTCATTCTTCCCCTGAAAAAAATCTTCTACAAGTTCCCACATTAAAAAAAAAAAAATCTATTTTCCTTCCATGATTTTCAAGACCCTGAATGCTCTGGCTTGAGTCTCCTCTGTCCTCATCTCAGGAAACTTTAGCTACAGGGGACCTCAAGCTGTCCTTTTTGAGGTCATGCTTGCACTCTAATCAGTCTCTGTATTTGTCATGAGAGTTCTGACATTTCCCGCAAACCCCACTCATGGCTCCTTAGTGAGGCTCCCCTCCACATTCACCCAACCCAACCCCATCTACTCTGTCCTATCATTTGGGTTTACTTCTTCATAACATTTATTAGAACCAGACATAAATTTTACGACCTATGCTTCTATTTGTTTGGGTTTTCTTGTTATCTTTCTTCACCATGAATAAAACAGAGATTTTATTGAATAAGGATCTTATTTCTCTCTCTCACTAAGACATCTTTGGAACTTAATACACTGCCTGACATGTAAAATGAATTTAGTAACAATTCACAGATGAATTAACAATATTAGTCAAAGCCCTTTGCCTTTTAGTGTTCTTGAAGACTTAAGTTAAAATCTGAAAGAAAATGTGAAGTTCTTTCATATTTTCTATACATTTCTAAAGTAAAATGTTAGACCCTAAAAATAATAAAATAACATGGAACTAAAAATCAAAGGCATTGACTGAAGTAGGCTAATCTATAAATTGTATTGGTAGGATTCCTCGGATCGAAATTCTCTGTTGCTCTAATTCCATATGTAAATGGAAGAAGATAGGTGGGAAGAGAGGGGATAGGATGTTCTTCAGGAAAAATTCAGAGTTGGGGGTGAGAAGAGTACCAATCATGAGTTCATCCCACAGAGTGCCCGGTCTCAAAAGGCACCAGTTCTCAAGAGAACTGTTGGTTAAAAATCCTCTGGCAGGAATTTTCTGAAGTCAGCAGGAGACCAATTAGCAGAAGAAACTCCATTCCCCATAGGTAAGTGCATTCTTCCCATGCCCCTATAATACTTCAGTCTACATAACTCCACATATGGACACCTCTTCTGGGTTTTAGAGAAAGTCCTCAACTCTGCATACAATAAACGCACAGTTCTGTTACTGAACTGCTGTGGAAATACATGGAATAAGTTTCTACTAGAGTATCTTTAATTTTCTATTTGTTTTGTGGTCAGTTTGACAGGAAACGTAGAGAATTAGTGCTAAGTCAATAAATAAAGGAGAAAAACAATCACAAAGTTGGAGGAAAGGAATAACCCATCCTGAAGAATTACTTCATCCTCTATTAAGGGATTTTACTTGTTGTTTGCTTTTCACTCTATGCTATACCCAACTATCCTCCAAAATGACAGAATTGAAAAGAGTAACTAGTCCTTCTTAACACAACAATGGAGTAAGGTAAGAATGAGTTCAGTGATTTAAAGAAAAAAAGGAGAAATATGATTCCCCTATTCTCAGTATTCCAATCCACATTTATTTACTCATAAAACTGCATTTCTAAGCTTTAAGGAAGGAAAATACAATCTGGAAAGACTTGAACCCAACAAGCAAGTGTTAGACATGGCAGTATTTACATTTGTCTGTACCACATTTATTTTAATTCCAACTTGCAAACTGACATATCTTCTAGAACACCTTTACATATCATTTCTATATCACTTTTAGCCCCTAGATTCTGTCTCTAAGATAACACACACAAAGGAAGAAGGAGGGGAAAATGTCAAATATCCAGTTCTTCCCATAGAAGAACAATAATCTACCTAGCAGTGATGAGCTGTCCAGTCTTTTTTTCATTTAATTAAATAAATATTAGGAAGGAAGCTCTACAAATTATAGCACATCCTGGGAAATCTTTCACCTGGGAAGTATCAAGATTTCATATTTTATGTGATTTCTTTTCCTAATAGGGAAGACAGATCCTGGAAGACGACAGGTTATAATAGGTAAACAAGTAAAACAGGGACCTACTGGCATTTTATTATTTACTGTCGCATCTTGATCTCAGCTAGGGCTCATTTTCATGTTTTTCAAAACTCATTATTTCAATCATTGATCAGAATCATAGACTTTGAAGAGGACTAATAAGAGAATACAATGCAGTAGAAAACAATGGAACAAATGTAACTAATCCATGTGGAATGAGAACCCATTACTCTGCCTCCTAAATAACGCAAGCCAACCATACTTTCCATTTTCTTATGAGAATTCATAAATATCTGGATTACAGATGCATACTCATCACAACCAATGTCACACATGTATCACATACCTGAGAGGGATTAGCAACACTCTGACTTGAAAATGATTATCCAGCTGTGCTGATATTCATTATGATGAATATGCCTTTTGATTTACTGTTCCGCAGTATTACCTCTCTTGGTGAATGGAAGCTGGGGGAGAAAGCAGACAATGCTGCTTCATGTCAATATTTAGTACATACATGAGTTGTGAACGCACTGAATAGCATTCCAGAGCCCATGAAACCTGTGGCCCACTAGCAACAAAACTCCTGCCCTATGAAGCTGCTTCTGAAGGTAAGTCAGAAATACTGAAACCCACTCCACAATCATCACTAATGAAAGCAGAATGGATAGGAAATTCTCAACAGTGGCCATGGATTTTTTTTAAAAAGATGTTTGGAAAATGTACTTACTAATACTCTAATCAAAAAGGAAAGCACAGAAAGAGACATACTGAGCGGCTAAGTGGCAGAGGGAAAGAAGGCTTGCATCACATGTCAATTTTTAAATTATAGGGTGGTTGGGCAGGCACACATCACAGTTGCTACTTCAATCCAATCTGCCTCACAGACAAGTGAATTCTCCTACTTACATCAAATGGAGCTGAACTTGATGGGGCATTCTGATTACATGGTTCCCTGAAGCAGTCACTAAAAGGAAGTAGAAGACCCATGGCAATGATCCGCGAGCAAAACTTCTCTGCTTCTTCTGGAGGTCCGTTCTCCTGCTGGCTGAACAGCTTCTCCAATAGAGTTCGCCCTGCAGATGAAACACCGTCATTAGGAGGGAACACTGGCAGATTACCTGGCTCAGAACTCTCCCAGAGGAGAGAGGCCAGGTAAACACAGCCAGCAACGCCGTTGTCAAGACTACCAAGGCCTGCAGAAAGCGGCCTCTCAAACTCAGGGCGAACACTGCAGTCTGCAGTCTGAGGCCTGGGAGACAACCAAGAAAAGAGGGCTCTGATTTGCTTTCCCATCCCCCATAACAACTCCTGCCCCCAAAGAGGACAGGCCAGGGTATGGGCTGTACATTTTCTTTCATGTGAAGAAGTGCCGTTTGGATTTAATTGGTAATCCTCCTGCCTCTTTGTTTACTCTGCTGATGGCTCTCTGAGGAAGCAGTTAGTTACTGCCATTTGGGCTAAGAAATGTCAGTGGCTGATATTTATAGTCTCAGGCATTGCAAAAGGAACAGAGAGGCAGGCGAAGCGATAAGGGAAGAGAGTCGGTCAAGCCAAAAAATCACCCTGAAGAGGAGCATAAAAGAGAAACTCAAAATGTTCTCATATGCTCCTTGCACTAGAACTTTAGGTCTGAACTTGATTTTTTATTACCCTAAAAGAGATAAGAAAAGAGAGGCACAGGAGAAAAGGATACTGGCTGAGGTCTCTCAAGAGCCTGGGTCCACCCAGTCCCTGGTCCTTAACCCTAGCTGCACCTTGGACTCACCTGGGGAGAACAGCATGACTGCGTGCAAGCCATCAGTATTTTACTGATCATCAATTGATTCTAATGTGAGACATAACTGAGAGCCACAAATCCAGTTCCTAATCCATTTCTGACACAACTTACTCTGCAATTTTTATTCTTCAGAAATGTATTTAGTTTGCTTCTTTATTAAGCAACTGCACAAAAGAAACAGAAAATCTCTAGGGTCCCTTCCAGGTTAAAAACTGCTCCCTCAGTTCTTGTCCTATTCCTCCACATCTGTCTAATAAGTGGATTCATTCTTTACATCTAAGTAAAATAACTTACCTCTAGGTATGCCCTGGTGGCTTAGGCAGTAAGCCCATACCTGGGGTATAGCCCACATAAAGCCAAGTTGGCAGCCAGGCTGGGGAGAACAACTAAGATGAACAAATAAATAAATATATATGCTCCTTCCTTCTCTCTCTTCCTGCCTGCTGCCTGCCTGCCTTCATTCCTGCCTATCCTCCCTCCTGGTTTAAAAATAAAAATCACTTATCCAGAGCAGCTTTCAGTGATCCCCTTCCACACTTTGGCACCCTTCTTTGTGTAATTCATCATTTTAATTATTTGTGTCATTACTTGTCTAATGACTACTACCCTTCCTACAACATAAACTCCCTGCATATATCCTGCAAACCTGGATACTTGACTATTAGAAACAGAATAAATATTTATTAGCAGCGTAAAGATTTCTGAATGAACACAAGGTCATGTTTCTGTGACCAAGACTCATTCACATCATAATTAGAACTGGAAACATCAGACTACACCAGGGTTCAGCAAACTTTTTCTGTACAGGGCCAAACAGTAAATATTTTAGGCTTTGCAGGCTATGTGAGGTCCCTACTGCATATTCTTCTTTGTTTCCGTTTTGTTTTTAACAACTTTAAACATGTATAAAAGCATTCTTTGCCTGGTATTGTACAAAACCAGACCAAGGTCTATAGTTCAGTTTTAACCACTAAATATCAAGTGTACAAATGTTCAGGACTACTAATGCAATGTCTGTGCCTACTTTTATTAGAAACTTCAAAATCTACCTCTGACATGTGGAATGACAAATGAGGCGGGGGAAAAGGCCTCTCTAATTTCTCCATTCCTTCAGGTCACTAGAGAAGATTCTTTGATCTCCCAGGCTATTTTCTGAGAAGAAACAGGATTATTTTCCCCTACAGAACTCAAGTTTCCTGACCTCACTGGAACCAAACACTTAGGAAACTGCATCCCTCAAGTCTCAAGTGATTAATTATCACTACACTACACCCACTTTACACATCTTATGGTATGACTGAAAATAACCATAAAACAAATCAGTTCTATCCTAAAACTGATACTCTGTGTGATAGAAAATAAAGGGTATCTATGTGTGTGTATAAAGTATAAATCCCTGGAATTTCAGTTCTGTGAGAAGCAAATATCCCCAAATCCCTACTCCAGGGTTTCTCAACAGCAACACAGCTGTTACCACATAATTTCGTTTTGTGGAGGACTGTCCTGTGCTCTGCAGGACATTTAGCAGTGTCACTAGCCATGCTCACTAGAAGCTGGCAGCGCAACTACCCCACCTACAAGTTTTAACAGCCAAAAATGTCTCCAAACATTGCCACATGTCCCCGGGGTGGCACAGTCACTCCGGGTCAAGAACAATTGCCTTAGCTTCTCTCTAAAGGGAACTTCACCTTCTTGCAATGACATTATGGAGTCTGCCCCTTGTGTCTTCCTCTCTCTGGTTCTCTTAGACAAATCCCACTTATCTCAGGGGTAGGAAGCAAGTAGAGGACTTCCTTGATCCCCACGAACACTTCAAAAAGATTTGTTCTCCATCGAAACCATCAGGTTCCTTAATATTGACACTAGCCAGACCATCATCCATTTTTCTCTTTTCTGCCACCCATTAATTCTTATCATTCTCCCCTCTCTCAATTCACTAAATACGTCACCTCCTGACTCACTGTCCTATTCACCACTTCAGTTCTTATCATCACTCAGTGATTTTGACATCCACATGGGGATCAGACATCAACACTCATCTGAGACCTTGAGTCCTTGCCTCCTGCCATTCTCCTGCACCCCATGCTAGTGACCCATTTCTATGTTACACCTTCAAATTTATCATTATCAGGAACTGTACTGCCTCCCTCCCCTCTTGTCCTTAAGCACACTGAGCTCACGCTCATCAGTGTTTGCACTAGAACACTCCTCTCCAGCACCTAAATGACTCACACCCTCTCTCATTTCAATCAGGTCTCTGGCTCAGTTGTCACTTCCACTGAGAGAACTTCTTGACCATCCTTTCTAAAATTTCACACAGCATTATTCTTTTTCCCATATTCCCAGCTTTATTCTTCAGGGAGCTCAGCCCTTGACTTCATGTGAATCTGTCGTCTGTCAACTCCCTCAATGAAACAGAAACTCCACTTTAGTCAACTCTGCTGTGTGTTCACAATTTTAACCCAATACCTCTAGGAGGACCAGCACATAGTAGATGATGATGGGTTTTCTTTTTATTATATATATATATATATATCCTTATTCCCTGGGTGAAACATCTAATCCCTGACCATGACCTTCTATCCTTTCAGCTCTTAAGAGTCTCCTCATCCCTAAAGCTCCATCCTGCACAAGAGCCATGAACCTGTTGAAAGAAGAACTACAAGGAAAATAAAAACCCTAAACAACAAAAATGGTTAAAAAAAAAAAAAAAAAGTAAAACTGAAACAGAAGCAAAAATAAGACTATCAGGAGAGAACAGAAACCCAATAAAGAAGAAGAGAAAAACAAGGATAGAACTTCAACTCAGAATGGAATAGATGATTTAAATGATAGAGGAAAAATAAAGTAGCCATAAAACCTAATCCTAGAGATACGCTGCAGGGAAGAAACAGAGAGAAAGAACATCCAAAATAAAAGACAATTGGGGGCAAATAGTAAGCTTTTAACTCTGTATCGATACAGTGCTGTGTGAACCAAGGACCGTTCTGAGGTCTGAAGCCCCCCTTGTCCTCTCCCACTGAAGACCCACATCCTGGGTAGTGCCTGGGGCCTCAGAGGCCCTTTGGTCTGGGGGTCCCATTGACAATAAAGAGCCCTTCAGGTAGAAAAAGGTGGTGGGGGGCATAAGCAACAGAGATAGAAAACTAAGGCTAAAATAACAGCAACCAACTAAGTATCAATAATCACCCTGTGAACAGACTAACCTTATAAATCAAGACAAAGGCAATTGGACGGGAAATAAAAACAAGTTCCCTCAGTATTTTGCCTACAAGAAATCTACATCAGATTCAAAGAAAAACATCAGTTGAAAATGAAGAGTGATGAAAAAACATACCAAAGCAATAGGGATAAAAGGAAATAAGAAAAAGTAATACTAATGTCAGACAATATAGACTTCCACTCAAAAAAGTAACACAAGACAAAGATGGATATTGCATCACAGTCAAGTGGGTCATGCATCAAGAAGAAATAAGTTTAATATACATCCACCCAATGCCAGAACACCTAAACATAGAGCAAACACTAATAGACCTAATGGGAGATACTGACAGTAGACAGTAACAGTGGGGGTATCAGTCCACCACTTACATAAACAGACAGATCAAACATGCAGAGAATCACGCAAGAAATAAAGGCACTAAATGAACTAATAGATCTTATGAACCTAGTAAGAGATATACAGAGCATTCTAACCCAAAAAGAAAGATTATACAATCTTCTCAAGTGCGCATGGAACATTTTCAAGAATAGACCAGATCTTTGAACATGAAACAATTCTTCATAAACTTAGAAAGACTGATAACTTTTCTGAACACAAGTGTGTAAAACCAAAACTAAACTAGAAAAACAAGATAGAATCACAAGGACATTGAGATTAAATGAATGCTTCTGAATAACTACTAGATTAATGAGGAAATTTAAGATAAAATTTAAAAAATTCTAGACACAATAATCAAGCAACTAGCTACCAGAAAATGTTATCTGCAGCAAAACAATACTAAAGGCTTATAGTTTTATAAGCACACATCAAAACCAAGAGACCTTTTCTTGTTCCTCTTCCAGGGATGCTGCTTAGAGGCATTCAGAATGGTTCAGTGTTTGACATGCTGACTAGGTTTTCCCACAATACAGCCTCTAACAAAACAAGGCTGTTCCGAATCCCTATGTACTTTTATACCAAGAAGGTTGATAAATCACCACAATCTGCAGGCCAACTTTGAGAAGTTCATGCTTGTAAGATCTAAAGTTCTTATGAGGTTATCCAAAATGAAAAAGCATGTAAGCCGGACCTATGATGGTTCCACATATGCTAAATTTGTCTGTGAGAGTATTAAGCATGCTTTCCTTATGGAGAAGCAGAAAACTGTGAGAGTGTTGAAGGCACAGAGTCAAAAAACTAAATAAAAATGGGACATTTTAAAAAAGATTTTTAAAAAAGATAACTCAAATTAAACTTCTAACCATATACCTGAAGGAACAAGAACAATTAAAACCAAAATTAGAGGGAAGAAATAATAAAACAGAGTAAAACTAAATATAGAAGAGACCATGGTCACAACCTGGTATAGTAGGGGTTAAGTTCAGTACACATACATCCTAAGGACCCAAGTTCACATCCCAGGGCCAGCAGGAACAACTAAAATGAACATCTAAATAAAAATACTTATTTGATTGCTCTCTTCTTGCCTGTCTCTACTCACCTTCATTCCTGCCTACTTCTTTCCTTAAACAGAGAGAAAGAGAGAGATAGAGAGAGACAGATCATTCAAATATCAACGAAATTAAATGCTGGTGCTTTGAAAAAATAAACAGGATTGATAGACCTTTAGCCCGAATCATGAAGGAAAACAAGAGAAAACCCTAATAACAAGAATCATATTAAACGAACGAGATTAAAACAGACATTGCAAAAGTACAAGAGATCGTAAGAGACTGAAAACCTCCAAATCTTGAAGAAATGAACAGATTTCTATACTCTTACAAACTTCCAAAACAGATCTAGGAAGATGGAGGTAACCTGAGCAGACCGATCACGAGTGCAAAAAATGAAGCAGTACACTAAAGTCTCAAAAAAATAAAGGAAAAACAAGAGCCCAGTACTGGATGACTTCACTAAACAAATTCTAGCAAATGTTCCAGAAATATAAGAGTCCTCTTTTCCTCCTTAAACTCTTTTACAAAACTTAAGAGGATGTAAGACTCCCAAATACATTCTCTGAGACTTACATTCCACTGATTTCAAAATCAGTCAAGGAAAGCACTAAAAAAATATAATTACTGATGCATATCACTGATTAATATACATGAAAAATTCTCAGCAAAACATTGGCAAACCAAATTCAACAACACATTATAAAATATTTACATCATGACCAAATAAAATTTATTCCAGAGAGGCAAGAATGGTTCAACATAGGCAACTCATCAATTAAATGTAATACACTACATCAACAAAGGAAAAAATAAAAATCACATGATAGCATCACTATAAGCAGAAAAAGTATAGTACAAGATTCAAAACCCACTAGTAATAAAAATTTCTTGCTAAAATGAGACTATAAGGCACATACCACAACACAGTGGAAGTCATACATGACAAATCTAGAATCAACATCATGCTCAAAGGTGAAAAATTAAAAGCTCTTCCCCTAACATCAGGAATAAGAAAGGATATCTACTCTCACCACTATTCAAAATAGTTCTGGAATTCCTGGCCAAAGCAATAAAACAGGATGGACATTAAAAGCATACAAAACTGAAAAAGAAGAAATAAAACTATCATTATTTGCAGATGATATGTTATAAATAAAAAATAAACAAAGATGCCACACGCAAAAAAGCAACAATAAATAAATATAAAAATTGGCCGGAAAAAATCAAATCACTAAAATCTCTAATATTTCTATATGCAAATAATGAACTAGAGAAAAAGAAATCCCATTCACAATAGCATCAAAATAGATAGACTACCTGGGGATTAATTTAACAAAGAAGTAAAAGACCTGAACAATTAAAACTACAAAATAATAAAAGACATAGAAGACACAAAGATATGGAGGATTATTTCTTGCTCATAGATTAGAATTAACAAGTTAAAATGGCCTTCTTACCCACAGCGATATACATATTGAGGGCAATTCCAACGAAAATTCCAGGCACTTTTTTCAAGGAAATTTGATTTAGATAGTAATAAAGTTTCTGTGAAACCACAAAAGATGTTGAATAGTCTAAGCTATCCTCCGAAAAAAAAATGAAGAAAAATGGAGGAATCACAGTCCCTGACTTCAAAATATATAAGAGTGATTGTCATCAAAACAATATGGTATTGGGGGAAAAAAGTCACATAAAAGGCTATATATGACAAAACCTCAACCAACATCATACTCAAAGGGAAAAAACTGAAAGATTTTTCAAGACGATTAGGAAGAAAGTAAGGATGTCCACTCTCACCACTACCGCTTAATATAGCGTTACAAGATTCAGTCAGCACAATTAGACAAGAAAAAGACATAAAAGGCATTCAATTTGGAAAAGACAACATGAAACTATCACTATTTGCAGACACATGATAATAAGAGAACTACAGAGACTCCAGATAAAAAGTGCCAAAAACCTCTTGACTTTTTATATGCAAATAACAAATTAGAAAAACAAGAAATCATGAAAACAGTCCCACTTACGACTGCATCAAACAGAATTAAATTCCTTGAAATAAATTTAATCAAAGAAGTGAAAGATCTGTACTCTTAATGCCAGAAGACATTGTTGAAAAAAAAAAAAAAGAGGTAGGAAAAGACACAAAGAAATTGAATTATATCCCATTCTCATGAATTACAAGAATTAACAATGCTAAAATAACACAATTACCTAAAGCAATGTACAGAGTTAACACAATCCCATTCAAAATCCCAAAGACACTCTTCACAGAAATAAAATAAATAAATAAATAAATGTATTTGGAACCACAAGACCTTGGATTGCAAAAACAATCATGAGAAAAAAGAATAAAAATGGAGGCATCATGCACCATAACTTCAAACTATACTACAAAGTAATGTAATCAAACCGGCATGGTATTAGAGTAAAGAGAGACACACAAATCAATGAAACAAAATTGAGTATCTAGACATGAACTAATACATATATGCACAACTACTTATTAACAAAGGAGCCAAGTGCATGTAACAGGGTAAGGACAGACTCTTCTATCATTGGTGTTAGGAATACTTAATAGCCATATGCAAAAGGATAAACGTAGACCACTACTTATCACCATATACAACAATTAATTCAAAATGGATTAAAGAGTTGGATTTAAGACCTGAAACCATAAAATACATAGAAGAAAACATGCAATACACTCCTTGACATTAGCCAAAGAGACAGCTATGGGAACTAAACTCCATTGTCCAAGGAAATAAAATCCAAAATAAATAAGTGGGACTACATCAAACTGAAAAGTCTCTGCACATAAAAGAAATGATCATCAAAACAAAAAGAATTCTATTGAATGGGCAAAGATACCTGCACATCATACATTCAATAAAGGACTAATACAATTTTTTAAAAACTCATAAAAATCAACAACAAAAAACAATCCAATTTAAAAATGGGCCGAAGATCTGAATAGATACTTCTCCAAAGGAATATAGGTGTTCTATAGGTACACTGGTCCAAAAGATATTCCACATCTCTTGTTATCAGAGAAATGCAAATCAAAACAACAATGAGATATCACCTCACACATATGAAAATGGCTATTACACATCAGTCTGGAAAAAACATGTGTTGGAAAGGATGTGGAGAAAAGAGAATTCTTTCCAGTTTGTGGTAGTGTAAAATGGCACACTCTGTATAGAAAGCGGTACTGAGATCCCTAGAAAAATTGAGAATAGAAATTCCATATAACCCCATTATTCCACTTCTAAGTATTTACCTGAAAAACACAACACTAATTGAAGGAGACATATGCACCTCATGTTCATTGCAACAGTATTTACAAAAGGCACTCTCACTGGGAATGACTAAGTGCCCACCATCAAATAAACGGATAAAGATTACTGGTATAGCACTCGCTATTATGAAAACTGAAATTGTGCCATTTGTGACCAACATAGATGAACATAGAGGAAATTAAGTTTGGTGACATAAGTCAGAAGGAGAAAGATAAACATGGTATGATTTCGTTCATATGTGACATAAAAAAACAAACAAACAAACAAGTAAACTAAATCAAAACAAAATAGACTTTTTAGTCTATAGAATCAAACTAGTGTTTACCAGAAGGGAAGGAAAAAGGGGAAGAGCGAATCAGGTAAAAGGAGTCAATTATATGTGATAAAGGATAGAACTGGACTATCAGTGGTAAAGTTAATATATACAGATGTTGATGCATGATGTACACCTTAAACCTATATGATATTATGATGCAAATGTTTCTTCAGATGCACACACACACGAATTCAGTTTACAAAGAGTTAAACCATTGTAGTAGGAACATAAATTATCTTATTTTCTCTAGGACCTGCACTCTAGCTGGACTGTACTTAATTCCCTTTCTGACTAAGGAATGTAATTTGACCCGGGCAGGGGGAGTAGACCTGAACTTCTGTTTTTCTTCCCACAGTTGATGACTAGGGATTTAATAGGGTCACGGTGACTGACTACACAGACTGCCTTGAATCTTAACTAAGAGGAGTGAGATGACCTAAAGCCTTCTAAACCCAAACTCACTTGTTAAGTACACAAACTGGCTTGCTAGGACCAAGAAACATAGCCCCCCAAGTTCCCTCTGGCACCCCTTCCCCACCCACCGCACACATAGTTCGGAATGCCCCATAACTCCTGGTGCCCTCTCTCTTTGACTCGGTCAAATAACCCATTTCTAGACTGAGACATGTTGTTCATACCAACAAATGAAACTCATTGACCTTAGACTATGAATCAATGTAACTTTCCTAAATAATCAGCTATTTGAAACTTCATTTTACTTCCTATTTTTATTCATTAATCAATAATATTTACCATGTGCAAAACACCTCCAGTCGATTTGCTAAAAACCTATTTACAGAGTAAACAATTCATGAAAAACTCCTCACAAGTGGGTTTGTGAGATACTGTCTGTGAAGAGGTCAGCACTTTGGGCAAAGGCCATGGGGTCAGCCATGGAAGCACCAGCAGTCCGAAGTTACTCATCAAGGAAACAGAAATGTGATCACTTACAAAGGAAAAGCTAGGTTCCACCACTGTGGACACAACACTCCCCTAACAGCTGCATAACACAAAAACTTAAGAAAATTCTCAAAGGCCAACAAAATCATTCTCTAGATCAGAGATTGCTACAAATTGCATAGCTTTATAAGAACTAGTTTCCAGTGACTTCACGAAACTACATGGGCAGGAGAGTTGTGAGCAGAGTCTCCTTTTCTCCTCCCTGCCACCCTCCCACCCTCCCAAATGAAGAGTGAGGAGCAGTCTTTCTTTCCTTCAAACTTGCTTCTATTATTTCATGCATTAGAAAATATAGGCCCAAGATGTTAGGATTTTTTTCTAGGTCACACTATCTTTCTAGGAAAGTCTTCTCTCATCTATCATGTACATTACATATCACAGGTATATAATACATAGGCTGACGAAATCTAGAAGAGATCACCCATGGGCAATTCTTTTATCTTCATAGAAGAAAGAGTTTTTTACTTACAGCCCCTTCTTTCCTACTGAAAAATGGGGGTTCTAGCATTAGATTTCATGAAATGTATCTAGAAGAAGCAGGAGACAAGCCATGAGCTTAAGCTATAGAAGCCAACTGCCTTGATATCTATCCTAATGGCACTTGTCTATGAGCTAGAGAAATTACTCAGCCTCCCTTAAGAGAGGTTTCCTCATCTATAAACTGGAAATAATCATCCTCATTATTGCCTAGGATTTTTGTGAGAATTAAGTGAAATAACTTTTGTAATAAGCTTAACAGTGCCTGACAGATATCAGTTAGTTTTTTGTTTTTTTTTTAAATAAAGATAGAGTTCAGCGACACCCTGGTAGAGTAGTGGTTGGGCTCAGTCCACATACATCCCAGGACCTGAGTTCACATCCTGGGGCTGGTGGGAAGAACCAAGATGAAAAATTAAATAAAATAAATAAAATGCTTCTTCCTCTTCCCTGCTGCCTGCCTCTGCTCGCATTCCTTCCTGCCTACACCATTACTTTAAATATATATATATATATATATAGCTCAAATAAAAACTTAATTGAAAGAAAATAATAAATACATAATAGAATCATAAAATGTACCCATAATCTAAAGTATTACAAAAAGTAAATAAGGTGATAGCAGATTAAAATTGTTTCAACCACCAAGTTTATTTTGTTTTACAATAAGTAAATTTTAATTATATCAACAGTACTTAAGACTCTGCTTGCCTGAATTCTTAACCTCTGATTATAAAAAAAAAAAGAAAAACTTGCATGTTTTGCTTTATTTATTAGATTTATGTTAAAATTAATATTAATTCATTATCTATGCTCATTATTCAAATATTAACCATTTTATAATCCAATTATTTCTACACTAATACCACTTTCCTCCTCCCTCACGTACTTACACAACCTACTTAATAAAGTGTAAGGGCATGAAGAATCAGCCTTGCAGTCACACACCATCTACAAATAGTGCTCCTGCAAGCTAACCAAAAATCACAGGGCTTGATATACATGGAAACAATAGCCAGAGGAAAAGTCATAAGAGGACTATTTGTTATCATAACAAATGCAGTAAAATGATTCTCTTGCAAAATGTAGAAGTAAAAGTATTAGTCCTTAACACGAGAATTCTGTTGGGCATATGATTAAGGAATCTCTTAAAAATAGAAAACCTTTTATTTGGACAGAACTAAACAATGAGAGAGAGGCTCACAACAAGTGTCAGCTTGTGAAGCAGAGCAAGGATTTATCACAACTGCAAAGAAACTGAGGAATAAAAATGTTCTAAAATCTGCCTGTGGTCATTTGACTGGAAAGTGTCAGTGCCAAAACTGGACACATACTCTGTGAGGCTCATTTTCATTCCAGGGCTCTTTCACTTATGAGAGGGCCAGCAACTTTGGGAAAAGCTTCTGACCAACGGCTCTGTATTCAGATATAAAAGAAATAGATCATGTGACCTGCCCCCTGCAAGTGGTAACAATCTAGTTACAAGACCAAAGCTCTTGAAGGAACATTTTAAACTTAGCCTACTTAGAACATACTATCTTAATTAAAAATCCTTATGGAATTGGAGGTGGAAAGGGTGTAAGTGGGGAAAGGAGGGTGCAGTAGACAAGACATAACCAGGCACTTAGGAGCTAAAGAATGTCCTATGCCTACTAGAGAATATAATCATGAAGAAAACATGCTCCCTGTCCTTAGCTAATAACATTGTAATAGAACAATGCAAGCAGGACACTCTTATAGAAGAGATGCAGAGTATAGGTTCCTAATGAGTGATAACTCACAAAAGACCTCTAGCTCTTTCTGCATTCATCTGAGTCTATAAAAAGTCCAAACAGGAATAAAAGCTTCAAAACTGAAGCCTTCCCCTGGAAACAAAAGGAGACATTTTTCCTACTAGCCTTGATGGTACATGCAATTCTTCTGTGCTTTTTTTTCTTTTTTTTCTTTCAAGGAAAGGTCCGGGCAGGAATGAAGGCAGGCAGGAAGAGAGAGGAGCAACAAGAATTTTATTTTTATTTACTTGTTTACATTGGTTGTTTCTCCCCCAGACCCAGGACTCGAACCCAGAGCTATGGTTTGCTGCTTCAAAAACAATTGATCTAACTACTGCTCCACCAGGGAGTGCCAATTTTTCTGTTTTTATTGAAACCAAATATCAATAGCCTTTTGTCATCATTAGGAGTACTCCGTGACAATCACCACTCTTAATTTTCAGTATTTTAGGGTGTGTGTGTGTGTGTGTGTGTGTGTGTGTGTGTGTGTGTATAAGGAAGTAAGAAGAAGCAGCATTTTTAGTTATTTGTTCATTTGGCTGTTCTGCCTCAAACCTGATTCATGAAGCTGGGACCCTGGGTTTTACATGGTATATTCCCCAGGCACTGACACAGCCACCAGGTCACTGCAAGCCAAAAGACATCTTACAATTATTTAGCTCAACTTTTTGTCTGTAAAGAAATCAAGATCCAAATATTTGAGTAACA
This sequence comes from Solenodon paradoxus, assembly GCA_004363575.1. NCBI lineage: Eukaryota > Metazoa > Chordata > Mammalia > Eulipotyphla > Solenodontidae > Solenodon > Solenodon paradoxus. The sequence continues at coordinate 680,139 of RJWH01000471.1, read as the reverse complement.
TATCCAGGGTCATACATAAGAGAGGGCTGAGTATGGATTTTATGTTGTTTTTGTCCTAAAATATAATTCATTTATAATCATCTCTTTTAACTTTTTATTTTAAGTGTTTGTAGGCTGTTAAAATGATAATTGAAAGTGATACTGACAATTTTCCTTTTGTGCACTTTTAACAGTTAAAGAATAAACAGAATATAATTTCTATTATTTTGAAAGGCATCAACATTATTTTGTTTCTTCTAAGCAAATAAGAATTAAATAGAAGTCTCATTATGCTAAACTTTTTTCTGATCTTGTAGCTCAAAGGTGTCTACCTAATAAACTTAACCTGAAATCCATCTTATGTATGAAATAGAGATAATGAGGAAATGACATTACTGACAAACAAGTCTATAGTTAGACCTTAATAAAGTTTGTAGAGAAGAAGACCTATCTCATGAAGGAACTTAGAAAAAGAGGATGAAGCCTTCCCTCTGCTCCAGCAGGCGTAATCAGAGCCCACTGAAGCCATGGACCACACTGATTTAGACATTCTTACTGGTTATTCTTTCCCTCTGAGCACCATCATCAGGCACAACATTCCACGAAAGGAAGGAAGACTTAGATAATTTAAATTTACAAAACACTTGAAGAATGGGTACAGATTTGCTACTTTTCTATTTGAGCCCTTAATAGTAAGAGTCTATAATGTGTTTTAACAGCTGTTTTGAAGAAATTAACTGCATATGTGGTAACTGGGACTCATATCTGATGCACTGTTGCTACTTAACACAGGTACTCTAAAGAACAGTAGTAAAAAATTATGTTCATCATCAATTACAATAAAATGCCACCCTAAGCATTCAAAAAGGAACTTGGTATAGACTGTTCTAACAAAAGCCACTATACAGTCTATCACAATTTTATAAATTTAAAGTCCAATTTTGGCTTCCATCAAGACATTTATTTCTGGGGAAAAGAAAAAAAGAAACTCTGCAACTTCACTTAATCAAGGGACGAAATATGATAAGAATAAAAACCAAGACGTATAATCTAAAAAACCTAATCAAATTGGCCAAGGAATATCACAGAACACATGACAATGACTACCAAAAATTGAATAATTCTAAGAACAAAAAATAAATGTCCTGGAAAGGAAAGGAGGAGTTATTTTAAAAATATTTCTGGAGGTCTACTTGAACAGGATTTACTGACTGGTTGGATTTGTGGAGAAAGTGAGAAGAACTTAGCTAAGCTGCACAACCAGATTTTTTTTATTTAAGATCTTGGGTAAAGGGTTGTCCCAGGTGCTATTATCATCCACAAAAAAAAATCAGGTAATAAATTAAAGAGCAGGTTTAACTCGAAGGAAAGAAAAGTTCAGTTTGTATCTACTCCCATATCTACATAAAAATTTCTAAAAGGTAACAGGAAATTTGCATCTGAAATTCACAAGAGACATCTAAGCCAGAAATTTGAATCTGGAATACCAACACGCATGGGAAATATTTCTTAGAGTAGATGTTAAGTGGACTAAATATGAAGCCTGGGGGACAGCAGCCAGAGTTAGGAGAGGAAAAGGATCAAAGTGTTTGTCAGTCCAAAATGTGGAAGACAAACCAGAGATAAGTATGTAATGAAAACCAAGGACGAGTGTTTTTCTGATTGGATAAAATGTTACACAGTTGTTTAAATGCTAATTTTGGAGTGTTTTAAATATACATATTTTTTACTGCTGAGTCTAAAACATAACATATCAAATAAAAATATTGATATTTCTGGATTTTAGGATTTTGGCTCCTCAAAGATAACATGGATTCACAAAAGCTAATCAATATACAAAACCAAAAGGAGAGTCACGAAAAGTTTGAAAGACTCCACACAATGCATACTATGGTCTATGATTATGTTCAATTTCTACTATAAAAAATAAAAGGACTGCTGCACCCTGGTGGAGTAGTGTTTCAGTCAACAGCCTCTGACCAAAGCACAGTCCACATACATCCCAAGGACCTGTGTTTGCATTCCAGGCCTGGGGAGAACCATCAAGATGTACAACTAAATAAAAATAAAGTGCTTCTCCTTTCCTACTCCCTATTTGCCTTCATTCCTATTGCACCTTGCCTTTAAAAATATATAAATAAATAAAGGACTGAATTTAAAAATCCCATATGACTATCATTCTCGATATTACTAAGTAAGCTTTAGTTTTGAAAAATATTTGGAAGAGAAATCATATGATACAACTGAAAGATACTGAAAACATTTACTAATCCCAGCATTAATCAACTGAAAATAAGATAAAAGTAAGACACCAATCCCATTAGCAATAAAAAAATACCTATTAACCCTCTGTGGAGAAGTCTAAAATGTTATTTAAAAGGACATAAATAATGATCTGATAAAGGAGGAGTTATTTTCTTAGGTGATATTTTAAAAGTTATAGTAGTTCTCAATGTAATTTACTAAAATGCTGATCAAACACTCTTAGGGCTTTTTAAGAAACTCAACAATTTATTTTAAATGTATATGAAGACTTGAACTATAACAAGTTTTTTAAGGCTTTTTAAGAAACTCAACAATTTATTTTAAATGTATATGAAGACTTGAACTATAACAAGGTCCATCAAGCACTAAGAAAACTTTGAAAAAGGGGAGACACTTCTCTTTTAAGTAACCAGACATATTGCAAAGTCTTATTTATATAAGAACTCCATGATACTGACAAGACAAAAAAACACGCACAAAAAGAAAATAATAGACTCTCAGAAACAGAATCATCTATATAGAGAATTATATAAAGTTGGTTTCAATAAGTAGATGTGTCCTGGTGGAACAGTGGTTAGGTCAATCACCTCCAAAGGAGAAAGTCACATATCCCTGGGTTCAAGTCCCAGGACTGAGGGGAACAAACAGTGTGAACAACTGAAAAATAAAATAAAGATGCTTCTTCTTCCTCTTTCTTCCTGCCTGCCTGCCTACTACCCTTCATTCCTGCTTATTTCTTTCCTAAAAAAAAAAAAAAAAACAATCGATCAATGAGTTAAAAACTATTAAGATGATGATATTGAAAACACTGGCTTGCTACATGGAGAAAAATAAACCTAAATCCTCCTATTACAGCATACATTCAATAGGACTCTTGATAGATAAAAGACTTAAATATAGTGAAATAATAAAGCTAATTACAAGGCTAGGAAGGAGAGAATGTTTCTAAGTAGGAGTAACAAAAAATTCCTTAAATTAGAAGAAACAGCACAAATCATAGATTAAAAAAAAAGATTTGATTACACTGAAATTAAATATTTTTGTTCAAGCACATAACAAATTTAAAAGAGGTATAAAATATTTGGGGAAGATATGTATAATATCTATAAGTGATTCTGTATGTTACGATTTCAATGATTACATAAAACTGAATCCACTCCATAAAGTAGGCATTACTTATTTTGTAGAAACTTGGAAAGACTGCAGAAAAATATTTGAGAACTATTTTAGAAAATACTCGCTCAGACACAATATAGAATCAGGTCACTAAGAAAGTGGCTGTCCTTTCTATGACTTAAAAGTCCTGGGATTCCAAGAGCATACTTCCCTGCTATGATACCTCATGGCTGGTTGCTACTTCTGCTGCCAACAGGTGCTATACTTGTACCAGCCACATCAGTTTCAAGGATGCCCCACACCCCAGCCTGGCCTTCGGTGAAACTAACCCCTAGATACTAGACCTCTGCTAACACTGCTCCAAAAGAATCGGATAGTTCCTGGGTTGTGCTTGCCAGTACAAACAACAGAAGTCAGTCCTAGACCTCCTTTAGGCCTTACAAAACTGGTACAAATTCATCAAACCTAAAAACCATATCTGAAACGCATCCTGCGAGACTTTGGGAAACAAGACTTTCACATTAGCCTGTATAGTAAGAAAAGAAGACCAGAAGAAGGCTTGGTGACAATCCATCATACTCCTAACTTGGTAATAGAATCATTATCAAGAATATAGAAATATAGTCTGTGAATAAGCAAAAAAGATCATAAAATTTTATTTTAAAAAGGTAAAAAAGATAAAAACAGAATTCACTGAGGGGTAAATAAATGCAAATGGCTAAAATACTCGGATTTTCTCAAAGGCATTAGCCATCAGATAAACACAAAATAAAGATAATTAAATATAACTTTCCGTCATTTTACTGATAAAAATTCAAAAATGCTAATTTGCTGTGCTAATAGAGTATAAACTAGGGAAAACATTCTGGAGATGAATCTGGCAAGACTGAAATCATTATTTTTTGATCTAACAAACTCATTCCTGAATACACATCTCAGAGAAATTCTCACACAGTGCCCCATACCAAGGGTCTCAGAATATTCATCAGTTTTGTTGTGGTGGCAGAGAACAAGAATGAAGATGTTCATTCATGCACAAATGCTTAAATATAATGTGAGAAATGTCCACAGCTATCACACTCTACAGCTCTAGGGGACATTATTCACACACACTAAATGGTGAATGGTGCCCCCTGGTGTTATATGAATTAGCAGTACTCTCACTCTTGGGAATATTATACAGCAGTAAGAAGTGAACTTGATATTCACCCAGAAAAAAATATTTCTCCCCAAAGGCTGTTGAGTTAAAATAAAAAAGCAATAGGATAAAACCTACAACTTGGCATTAATTAAAATTAAACATCCAAAGAAATACTACATACTTAACAAAAATACAATTTCAAGGTCTTCAGATACATGAAAGCCTATGTTTATGAGGGGAGTCAGAATAGGAAATGAAAATACAAGAAATAGGCATCCTCTGGTGGAGCAGCAGTTAGGTCTGTTGTCTCTGGTCAAGAGCTCAATCTACATATATCCCAAGGATGTGGGTTCAAGATCTGGGGCAGGAGGAAACAAACCAAGATGGAGAATTAAATAAAAAGAATAAATACAAATGTTTCTTCCTCCTCTCTCTGCCTGCCTGCCTGCTTTCCTTCATTACTGCTTGATCCTTTCCCTTAAAAAAAATTAAAAACAATACAAGGAGTAAATACAAGGACAAAATGAAGAGTTCTGTTTATACTCATGACGGGAATGTGTCAAGAACTGAGGGATATGAGGAAATGTAAGTTTTCTTTCAAAGTTCAGGGACAGAGAATGTCTTAATAATGAAATTATTAAAATTAAGACTCATCAAATTCCACTTTGCTTTTTAAATCAAACTCATCAGGATCCCAAGTAAATACTCAGTTAAGCACTCTCAGTTAAATAGCAAACCTTTCAAATTTAGATCTGGAGAATGGTAAAGGAATAAATTTTTATATTACTTGTTGGGGGAAAATAATTTATTATTATCATTCATTGATCAGTAGATCTACTTGTTGAAAGTTAGTGAATCTGATTATAAGCATCTAGCCAGGACACAGAACTTGAAAACTAGTTGAAGACTTGAAAGTTTAATGTCCTAGAAACACCCAAACCAGTAGTCAACAACAAACACTCAAACAGTAGCACTATTAAAAAAGAAAATGTGAATTTTTCTTAGAAAATAGTTGAATGTATGTATACTCTATGATAGTCAATGTGGGGAGAGCCAGAGGGGCTATTTAGAATGAGACAATATATTCCAATGGCCATTTCTTACATGCAGAGGGTTAAGTACCTGCCAATAAATCAAAAGTATTTTTATGGAAACAGTATTTAGTGATTATTGAGTGGCTTTCAAAATAGATTTTTGTATTATAAACACTACACAAGCTATTCTGACAATAATCTGGCGTCAAGTCATCCTTTCAAAGCTTGCTTACAATGGGAGTTGTATTTGCATGTGAAAGTTTTAAGTACCTAAGAAAGAACCATGTCAATATATGCAATTAACTTACAGCATATGCAAAATTTGGCACTTAACCCACAAAAATCGAGTATTTTAGTATGAATTTGCTGACAGACCACACACACATTTTTTAATACTCTGACCTAATTTTTTAAATCCACTATAATTTGTTTTTAAAATTTGCCCTACTGCAAGAGTGCCAGTGTTTGCATGTTGTAATTATCTGGTGGAAAACTGAATTTCGGATAAATTCTAGAGTAACCAGTTTTACATATAAGTGAAAAGACTTTAAGCTGCTAGAACACTTCCTACTTTTACCAGATGTAAATGCAATATGGAACTATTTCAACGTTTCTTCTTAAGCCCAAAGAGTAACTATTTCAAGATTCCTCCAACTTTAAAGACGAATGTTGGCTTTCACTATTTTTTAACCAATGATATGAGTGATAGCTAATGTGTATATTTTGTGATTAGTAAGTGCAACCCAGGGAATCACTTATTCAAAGGAGGTAATATCTTATATACCTTAATGACAAGTTTTACCTACCTTAAAGACAAATGCTAAGTGTAACAGTTAAAGAAATAGTAAATTAAAGAAAAAATGTGTATGAGGGGTCAATTTTAAAATTCTGATTATAAGTATCCTATTTTCTGATTTGCCTGCTTTTTTTTTTTTTTTTTTTTTTTTTAGGAAAGGCACAGGCAGGAATAACGGCAAATCGGCAGGCAGAAAGAGAAAGAAGCAGCATTTTATTTATTTTTACTTAATTGTTCATCTTGATTGTTGTCCCGAACTCCAGTAGGGAGCCCAGCTCCTTAGGATATATATGAATTGCACAAGCCAGAGGCTGGTTTATCTATTCAGCCATCATAGCATGTCATTTTTCGTAAGTTTTAAGCAGAATGGCTAAGTTGTAGTTCTCCAAATAAATTCAGATGAGATAATATTGTCCAATACAAATGATATACTAAAGTTTACCTAGTAATTAATGTATAAATATAAATTTGAAGCATGAAATTAAATAAAATAACTTTAAAAAAGGAAAAACACGAAGCCTGAAATCCATTCAATATGTGACTTACATTGCAGAGAATAAATTTAAAAGGATTTGCTCAAAATTAGACATATCCATGTATTTATACGGGTTATACATTGTATGACACAACTCTCCCTTTTTGTCTGTTTCCACAAAGCAGGTCAGCCACCACATTACACAATGACGTTTTGACCTTGATAGTTTTGATCAATTGTTAACTGATGATTAGGAGATTTGAACTGGTTTGGTTTAACCGCCATTATCCAATATGAACTTAGAACTGCACGGTTTTTGTTTTTTATAAGGAAGGAAGCTCATGTTGAAAAATCCTGTGCTGGCATACCCTGGTGGCTCAGGGGTTAAGTCTGTGGCTCCAGTATAGGCCACAGAAAGCCCAACGACCTGGGGTTCATGAACAACCAAAGTGCCCAGCAGGTCTAGGGTATGCTGGAGAGGAACTGGATCACAGAAGAGTGACAGTAACTGTCCTAACCAATCAACACTACGAAGCACATCGTTGGAAGGAAGGAAAATAAATTCTTGCCTCTCACCCATAGTGAAGTGGGTCAAATAATAACAAGTTTACAGTATGGTTAGCATCCTCTGATAGCATCCAATCACTGTTATTCACTCTTAGAATTTTGATATTATAATACCTTGCTTTACTAACTACCATTAAAATTAATTAGAAGCTATATATTCCATATACTTATATTTTAATATAGAAAGACCTTAGAAAGTTCTCAGTCACTAAAATTATCTGTTATTCATCAAGTCACAAGGAAGTTCTTATGTGTTTCTTCTTAATGATTCCTTAATGCTAAAGTTCATTAACACCAGGATTAGTTTAATGCAAAGGCAGGAATAACCAGAGTAATAAAATTTATTTCCTTTACCTCTTCTTTCACTACCAACAAAATTTAAATTTGTAAGCGTAAAGTTACTGTATTATTGTTGCTATTTTAAAATCAACCAAGAAAAATATTCCCTTAACATAAATCTATGAAACTGAACATTTTATCTTTACTATTGATTCAATCACAACTCAATGAAAGTAATTTCAACAGTCCAAAAAATGTTAGCAATTTTCCAACTTAAACTCAACCAGTTGTATTTACCAATAGGAAGTCTAAATACCCAGCTTGCTTGTTAAATAAAAATGATAAATCAATATTCCTAAATCCCTTAGTATGTTCAGGGCATATCATATTAACAGCAAGCATATGATAGATATTAGTGGATGGACTGATAGAAGAGGAGGTGATGAGTGGATAGAATCAGGGGAGCAGGCAAAGAAAGAAAAATAGAATGAGGTGAGAAAGAAGGTTAAAAAAAAAACCTAAATCTGGTGCACCTTGGTGGAGTAGCATTTGAATCCACCGCCTCTAGCCAGTGCAGCCCACATACAACCCAAGGACCCAGACGCATCCTGGGACAGGGGCAAACAAGATGAACAGCTAAATGAAAATGCTTCTTGCTCCTCACTCTGTCTGCCTGTCTGCCCCTTTCTTTAAAAAAAAAAAAATCCCTAAATCCAAGAAGAACATATCATAGATATAGACAGTATAGTTAGTAAATGCAGAGACATTGGGATGACTGTTAGTTAGGCTTATCCAGTAAAAATACAAAAGAAAGGGGAATTTAATCAGCCCTTTTCAGATGCTTAATCAAAAGAGAGAAATAGTATGTTCCAAGAGGATGAAAACAGCAGGACAAAAATACAACGCCAGGGAAAGGAAATGCAAGCTCAGCAAACAGCGAACAGATTAACTTGACTAAAGTAGAGAGTTCATGAAGGAAATTGTGGCAGATTAAGGTTGCAAAGTCAGGTGGCTGTAGCCAGATGCTATGCAGGATATAAATAATAAGGATGTCATTCTATCTCCTCTTCCCTACCCCTCTTTTAAAAATCAGCTTCCAATCATACAATCATGGCCCCAGCATAAGCTTTCCTCTTCCAAATCCCCTAGAAAAACCACAATTTCTTATAAAGTAACAAAAATGTTTTCCATCACAGAAAATAGAAGTTTTTACATAGAACATTCCCAAAAGTATGATATAGAAAATAAACAATTTACAAAAATTGACAAGAAATATTCATTTTCAACTGGCATTGGATTATAGTTTGTCTATTATAAACTATATGTTAACTTTCCTATACAATTTCAGAGTTGTTTTGTTTTAACAAATATAATTTGACCTACTTGAGCAAGGAAGTTTATTAAGGCAATAAACCAAGAGAGAAAAGCAAACAGCATAACTGTATGCCTCTTAAATACCAGGAAGAGTTGTAGGGGATGAGTATACAGCATTTTATTTAATCTAACATTATTAATCTGAAATTACTTTTCCGTAAGACACATGAAAAAAATTCCTTGAGTCACACTTAATTAAATAGCCCAGTTCGGCTGCAAACTTACCTAGAATAATAGTAGTTTAGAATAACTATTCTTACCATCGCTCAACTGCACATAGTCGACACCTCTTTAATAGAAATAGAAGGAAATAGAGCTCTAAAGCGCCTGTTCAATTTCAAATGCACATCATTTATATCCAACTGCCTGACTGCACTTAAAAATAGGCTAGTACTCAGTCCATAGAGCAATCATTTAAACCCATCACTAAAGCTCCTGGGATATTGACTTCAATCCAAACCACAGTCTTAAAGAAACCAAGAAAAGGGATGCTTCAGATCAAGTTAAAATGATTTAAGAACAGTGCTCCCAGCCTCATCTTATGTTGCCAAATTCTATTCCAATATACGGAACTCAGTAACATAAGCAATAAGGGGAAAGCACTGCCCTTTTATAATTCCCTTTCTTATTATAGAGAGATTAGTGCATAGATTATAGATAGCAATATGGGCAAACAGAGACGGATATCAGGAATGATTTCTGACTTTCATTCATTAGATAGTGACACTGTCAAATACTACTACAAGAAATAAGACTGCTCCCAGTCTTAAAAAAATTCACAATACAATAACTTAACAAGTTGTATGAGAAAATCCATACTTCTCAAGTGAGTTCTCCATATTGATAAAGAAAACAAAATGAGAGCCACATAACCCAAATTCTAAAGCCTTTATTAATTAGCTTCACCTAAAAACTCACTGATGCATTTGGGTTCACTTTATATACATTAGCAACAGATTTACATTTTTAAGTATGCATCCTAGTTGGACCATTTACTAACTCAATGTTCTTAGGCAAGTTACTTCACATGTCTGAGATTTGTTTTGCTCACTGGGAAAATTAAGATAAACAGCTATATATCAAGACTGTCATTAGGATCAGAGATAACAATGTAATGCACCAACATAAAGCCTGTGGCTTCATGAAGATGTGGCTAACATCGTAGCTACAGGAATTACACACCAATATCAAGTTAAATAAAACTAGAAGTCAGAGGGGTTGGGTAAAGAAGAGACAAAAGGTAGCTCTAAGAGTAACTAACTGGCAGAAAGGAAGCTGCATAGAAACAAAAGCTAGAACCACCATCCTAGCATGTCAATAGTGGTGAGGGCACCATTAATATTTTCACAGGTGATAATGATATACATAAAGATGACATTAAGCCATTTAAAACAGATTAAACTTGTATTCCATGTGTTTAAAAAAGGACAGATAAGCACATACTTTACTTTGGAACAATTCCTATCAAAAGTGATTTATCATCACAAAATTTAACATGTCAAACTTGAATTAACTGAATTAATTAACAATCTTCTGCTACACTGAAAAGTGTAAAGGACCAGCTCAAATTTCAGGAACAATATTTCCAGGACCTACTGAAAAAGATCTATTTAAAACAGATTAACTGTGAAATGCTTCAGTGCAACAGCCTAAGACACTATCAGTTCCTTTACAGCTTAAAAAAGATAAAGTTTTGGTCTCCAACATTGTTAAATTGCTTATATCTACCAGAGAAACAAACATGTGCCATGGATTTCTCTTTTCACTTGAATTTTCACCCTACAATTGGAAGGCAGCAAAAAGTGAAAAACATCTGTTCCTTCAAAGCTGACAATCTTCATTCTATGGATTAAAAATAAAAGGTGTTTATGGAATCTGATAGGTCACCTGCTTCAAAGGCAGCTGGCAATTAACTAATCCAAAAACATGCAAAATTAAGGTCAAAAAACAATTTCCCTAAGGACAATTGCTTCCCACTAATTTCCAAAACACCCATAAAATAGTAGAGGGTGGTAAAGAATCAAATATGATGCCAGATGACAAGAAAGCAGATAGACTGCAGCTGACAGGTGGGTCTATGTTAATCTGGATTCACTCTACTATCCTAAGAACAGTTACCATGGGTGCTTCCTAAAGAAAATCTAGTACTATCCTGCACAAGGAAAGCCAGATGTTGAAAAATGAAATGAATTCACCTTATTAGAAACAGAACTAGAAAAAACTCATATGCTTAGGCATTAAATTCAAAAATATTTTTCAAAGATTTTACTATGTTGTCTTACAGTACTGAACATCTAAAAAATGAGTAATAAGCAAGGACATACAGATTTGAATCAGTAGACTCAGCTTCTATTTCTGGCACCGGCTCTGAATGAATCATAATGTGACCTTGAGAAAATAATTTCATTTCTTATTTACTCTGCACAATAAAAATTTCTGCCTGGAGAAATCAAGAAAAGACAAGTGCTTCACTAACAAGCCTCCTTTAAGAGTCCCAAGTTTCAAATTTGAAAACATTTAGCAAATTAAAATGAAATGCAATTTCCAAGACTACACTTTATTAGAAAAAAAATGCATACCTATTTAGGGTCCTATGATCTTCAGGACTTATCCATCCTCGAAGCCCTCTCCCCTCAACACCTGCCAAGAAGATAAGTTACTGCATCCCTGATGCTCCTGAGCACTATACTGCATATCTCTATGTGTTCCTGGGCATTTAGTGAGCCTTGAAAAGGCAGAACTATGATTTCATAATCTTCACATCTCCTAGTATCTAGCATGTAGCTTGGCATAATGCAGCCATGCAGTATGTCTGTATATATGTATGTATATGTGCACATGTGTGTTAAATGCATAATACACATGCACATATATATTTGTTAAATACAAAAAATGAATATATTTCAAAATCTACTGCTGTAGGAAGAACAACCATTAATATTAATGACCATTAATTATGATAATATTTTCATTTTAGAAAAATGTTACCTGAATAAAGAGAAAATCTACAATATTTCACCCAATTCACAAAAAATTAACTCAGAACTATCCAATCTTCTTCCTTCAGAAATGGTTTTTTTTTAGGGTTGTTTATGTGGTTTTGTTTTGCATTTTTTCACTTTTACAATTTATTTCATGGGTATTAAACTATGATTCCTTTTAACCTATGCAATAAATTGAAAGGAAAAGAATAAACATATAATATGAAAAGAGGTTTTTCTTCAGTACAAGAATTTTCAAATGAAGGAAAGAGAAAAGTCATACTAGAATCAGAAATACAAAACATGGTAAAAGACTGTTATGAATAACTATATGCCAATAACTGGACAACCCTGAGAACATGGACAGATCTTTAGACATACAGCTTACCAAGACTGAATCAGGAAGAAATGGAAAACCTGAACAGGGTTATCACAGCAAGGAAACTGAAGAGGTTATCACGGTCTCCCAGAAATAGGACAAGACAGCATCATTACTGAGTTTTACCAAACCTTCAGAGACTTAATACCTATTCAAACTCAAACTTTTCCAAAATGATTAAAGAATAAGGAACACTTCTCCAAGCACTTTTTATGCAGCTAATATTACACTGATACCAAAGCAGAAAAGGGTGTCACCAAGAAAGAAAATCACAGACAAATATCTATAATGAACACAGATACAAAAATCCTCAGCAAAATCTTAACAAACCAAATCCAACAATATGCCAAAAAAAAACAAACAACAAAAAACAACCATCATGACCAAGTGGGATTTATCCTGGGGATGCAAGGATGGTTCAACATACACGAATCTATTCATGTAATACACCACATCAACAAAAGCAAGGAGAAAAATCATATAATCATATCAACATATGCAGAGAAAACTTTTGGCAAGATTCAGTAACTATCGATTATGAAAACACTACATGAAATTGGGGTAGAAAGAACATACCTTAAAATAAATGATAAACCCACAGCCAACACCACCCTCAATGATGAAAAACTGAAAGTGTTTCCTCTAAGATCAGGAACAAGACAAGGCTGTCCACTCCCACCCCTGATATTTAACATCATACTGGATGTCTTAGACAGAGCTATTAGGCACAAAGAAGAAATAAAAGGAACCCAAATTGGAAAAATAGAAGTAAAACTATCACTACTTGCAGATAGCAGGTTAATATATGTAGAAAACCCTAAAAATTCCATCAAACACTACTAGAATTAATCAAGGAATACAGTAAAGTGGTCAAATACAAAATCAATATTCAAAAATCTCCTGCATTTTATATGCAAAAAAATATAATAGAAGGGAATGAAATTAAGAAAACTATTCCATTTACAACAGAAACAAAATGAATGTAATACCTTGAAATACATTAAACAAAAGAGGTGAAAGATTTATACAATGAAAACATTAAGACTTTCTTAAATGAAATGGAGGAAGATGCAAAGGGATGAAAAGATATCCTGTGCTCATGAGTGGAAAGATTTAACATTGTCAAAATGGCCATCTTACCTAAAGTAATATACAGTTTTAATGCAATTGCCATGAAAATCCCATTGGCATTTTGCAAAGAAATTTAAAAAAAAAAAAAAAAAAAAAAGTTTCTAATTTGCATGGAGCAACAAAAGACCCTGAACAGACAAATAAGAAAAAATATGACAAAAGTAGAAGTTTTACACTCCTAGATTTTGAGCTATACTACAAAGCAATAGTGATCAAAAATCTATGGTACTGGAAAAATAACAGAGAGAGAATTCAGTGGAATACAACCAAATGATGAGAAATAGACTCACACAAATATGATCAGTTAATTTATGACAAAGGAACCAATGCATACAATGGGGTAAGGAGTCCCTTCAATAAATGGTGTTGGACAGTCACATACAAAAGAATGAAGCTAGACCCCTCTCTAACGCCATACACAAAAATTCAAAACAGACTAGAAACCTGAATCTAAGATAAGAAACCATAAAAATACTTAGAAGAAAACATAGGCAAGTCATTCCATAACATCAGCCTTAGAGAGGTCTTAGGGAACTCAACTCCTGCAACAAGGGAAACAAAAAATAAATAAATAAGTGGGGCTATATCAAACTAAAAGGCTTCTGCACAGTGAAACTACCACAGAGAGAAAAAAAAAAAGACAACCTTATGACTGGGAGAAGACATTTACACATCATACATCTAACAAGGTCTTAATATTCGAAATACAGAAAGATCTCATAAAACTCAACAACAGAAAAACAAGCCAGTGAAAAAAAGGGGAGAATTGGATTGATGTTTCTGCAAAGAAGACATACATAGCCAATGGTTATATGAAAAGACGTTCCTCTGGCTTGTTATTAGGGAAATGCAAATCAAAACAACAATGAGATATCATCTAACACCTGTGAGACTATGATCCAAAAATCTGGAAGCAAGAAATGTTGGTGAGGATGCCAAGGGAACTCTTTTAGACTGTTGGTGGGAGTGTAAATTTGTGTAACTCCATGAAAAGGCATATGAAATTTCTTCGAAAAACTGAGAATGGAAATCCCATGTGATCCCGTGATCCCATCATCCCACAGCTGGATATTTATACAAAAGAAAAAAAAGAAAAAAAAAAAAAAACACTAGTTTGCAGAGATACATGCTCCCCCATGTTTATTGCAGCATTATTTACAATAGCCAAGAACTGGAAGCTACCTAGTGTCCACTATCAGGGAAATGGACAAAAAAAAGATGTATATATACACAATGGAATACTACACAGTCCTAAAAGAGATGAAATTCTGTCATTTGCAACAACATGGATGGAACTAAAAGGTATGCTAACCGAAGTAAGTCAGAAGGAGAAAGACAAATAACAGATTCCACTCATAAGTGGAATATAAAGAAACAAAGCAAAGGAACAGACTAAACAAAAACAAACCCTTGGGCATTAGCAATAGAACTGAGGTTAACATTGGGGAATGAGGTTGCGGGTGGGGAGATTCAATGAATAGGGGTGAAGGATTTTTGGTAATTTGGTGGTAAACAGTGTGTTTTCATATATTTGAGCAATAGTGAATCTACACATATGGGTTTATATTACTTTGCAAAACAAAGTTACCTCAAAGGTACTAAATTTTTTTAAATCTACAATTGTAAAATAAAATACAACACAAAAATAAAAATGTGGCGCACCCTGGTGAAGCAGTGGTTAGGTCAATCACCTCCGAAGGAGCAAGCCACATACCCCTGGGTTGGAGTCCCAGGTTGGGGGTGAAGCAACCAGTGTGAAAAACTAAATAAAAATCAAATAAAAATGTTTCCTCCTCCTTTCTCTGCCTGCCTGCCTGCCTGCCTACTAGCCTTCATTTCTGCCTGCACCTTTCCTTTAAAAAAAAAATGTTTTTAATAAAAACAACTATCACAACATTGACAGAATTTAGTCAACTAAGAAACAGCCATACTCACTGAGAAATGTCATCCAAGTACTATGTAACACATAACTTATTTATTAAAGTAACAGAACATAAGCTTTTAAGCTTTTCAAATTGCATTTGAAAATTTTACTCATTCAAATATTTATCAATAACTTACCAGTGCTTACATAAATTTTCATTTTTCCAACTCAATAAATTATACACAAGAAAAATCTTATTCTTCTTACACTCAAGATTAGATATATAAATATATATATATATGTAAGTTGAAGTTAGTAAACATGAAACAGACTCTACCAGTGGGCTCTTATGGTAAGGCCTTGGAACCTCTAGGTCTATAAGAAAGGATAAACTCATACTACCTACGATTTACTATAATAAACTGATCATATAGTCTACAAGAGACGCTATGAAGAGGCACCAGTTATAGCATGTATGCTTTTGATTGTCTCACCTTTACTATCTCCAAGCTATGCCTTGTTTTGATTGAGCCATGAAGTCAAATGAAAATTATCCCTAATATTCTATTACACTTTTTGTTAATTTTCTAATAGCATGTATCAGATATGGTTGAATGAACGCACAGTAGTGACCCCTTATTTTCACAAAGTATTCTACACAGGTTATTGAAAGATCGAAGCTATATTATTACATATACACACATAAATATATATACATATATATTAAAGCAGAGATCTCCTTTGCATAATACTAGAAAAAACGTTTCTCCAACACTGAACTTTATCAAAGGACTGTGAACAATTGTGTTGTTTTTAAAGCTGTTGTATGAGGAAGGAAAGAGAAGAATGATGGCTTAGCTAACTGATGGAAGGTAAGAAGGGAAGCGGGGGTGAGAAGGGTGGAGGGAGGAAAGTGAGGGGAGCGAAGAGGAGAGGAGATCAGAGGAAAAAGAAGAGTTTATCTGCCTGATATGGTCATGGACATAAAGAACAGATAATTTTCAGAAAATGAACTGAGTTCTTTCATGAGATGATTTGGGAGAGATATAACTGAGGAGTTTCCTTTAAGATCTCGCAAGAAAGTAGAAATCTCCCTTATCAGGTGAGCGAGGACCTAAAAGGATTTCCTAGGAGGAAGGCACGTGCCTCCGGCGGGTCAAGGCTTTCCAGGAAAGGCGGTGGGGACAGGAGGTGGAAGGGAAAGGCCCTGATTGGCAAACCACCTGCCACCTGGAGGCCGGCGCGCTCACCTGTGAACACATTCTGGAAGCCGTCCGCAGCAGCCTGCGCCCCAGACGCCTTGGCTGCCAGCACCGGAGGCGCCTCACCGCCACCGTTTCCGGCAGCTTCATGCTCCAGCAGGCGCGCAGAGCCTCCAGGCTCCGGCGTGCGGGCGCCCAGCTCCTCCGTCCAGTCCGCGGAGCGGCTGAGTCCACCCGCGAGTCCACTGCCCGCCGGGTGCTTCTTGGCTAGGGCCGTCGGGGTGGCAAGGGCAGCTCTGGAGCCCCGGCTCAGGGAGGACTCCAGCCGCCTCTGGATCCTAGGGCTCTGGTTGGGGGAGTGAGATGGCGAATGATTCGGGGAGCTGAGTTGCCGGGTGGTGGTCTTGATGTAGCAAGGGGTGATGAGCGGGTAGGGCTTGTAGTGACGCGGACTGGGCGCGGGGCTATCTGGTAGGGAAGTGGCCGCAGGGGTTCCAGGCCCACAGATCCCCTCCTCCTCGGGCTCTTCCCCCAACCTCGGCGGGGCTTCTCCCACCTCCAGACTCC
Organism: Solenodon paradoxus; assembly: GCA_004363575.1. Taxonomy (NCBI): domain Eukaryota; kingdom Metazoa; phylum Chordata; class Mammalia; order Eulipotyphla; family Solenodontidae; genus Solenodon; species Solenodon paradoxus. The sequence goes on along the minus strand of RJWH01000471.1, from coordinate 662,989 downwards.
AATCCTCCCCCGGGGAGCCGCGGGAGGCATCCTCAAAGGCGTCATCCTCTCCTTCCTCATCCGTGTCCCCAGCCCCTGGCACCCCGGCTCCCGCCGCGCCCTCCGCTGGTCCTATCTCAGGAAACAGGAAGGCGGTGGACAAGAGGGAGTCTGCGGCCGCGGGCAAGCCAGGTGCCTCGGAGACGAGGCGGTCGCTGGATGGTGGCGACTGCTTGGACGCCGAGGGCTCGGCGGTCAGGTTCTCAGGAAGGTCGGAAAGCGCCGAAAGCGCCTGCTCAGTATCAGGGCTGCCTGGGGCCTCTCCCGACGCTCGAGGTGGCCCCAGCAGGAATCGGTCCAGGCCCAAGGAGGCCCCCGGCAGGGGAGAGGTGTCGGTAGGGGGCGCTATAGGCTCCTCTGAGCCTTGGAGCTGCTGCTGTTGGAGTTGCTGCTGCTGCTGTAAACGAATCGCCTGCTGGATGTCTAAAAGCAAATCCTCCTGCTCTGTAGCCGAGTGAAAGCTATAGATGTCTGTGTCAGAGCCTGAACTGGTCCTTTGTCCATCCTGCGCCCCTGCTGCAGTTTCCAAATCCTCGATGACCACAGGACCCCCGACCCCAGCATCTGCCTGCCCAGGACCACCTGGACGGGTCACCTCGAAAGGGTCGACACACTCGGCATCCAACAGACCCGTCTCGTCCGCGGAGAGGCTGAGGTCCGGTGTCTTGGTGACCAAAGAGGGAGCGCTGTCCAGCTCCCCGGTCTGCAGGGCCTGCGTGTCCAGCACATCCTCGCGGGAGCCGCCGGCTCCTTTCCCCTTGGACAGATTCTTCCTGATCCGCAGGTTGGAAAACACCGAGGCTCTAGAGTCCGACTTGCTCTTCTTCCTACCCGGCTCCCCGCCTCCGCCTGCCCCTACGCCCTTGCCGTGCTTACCCTGCGCCTTCTTGCCCCCGCTACCCTTCTTTGTGGCTTCCACGTCTCTGGGCCCAACAGCATCGTCGGCGCCGCCGCCTTCAAGCGAGGCATCACCTGCGCTCCTCTTCAGCTTCCCATCCTGGTTCCCCATGTTGCAATCCCGCTACTGCGCCGCCGCGCCGCGGGCACTCAAGCCATTCTGGCCCTTTCTAGGGCCAGCCCGGGCAGCAGGAGGCTCCCGAGCCAGTCAGAGGACTGGGGGAGCCGCTGGGAGGGGAGGTGGACGTGCACCCGCAGGCTCCGCTCGCATCTGCCACCGCTTTGCATAATGCGCTGCGGCTGAGGCCCGATGCTGGCGGAGCGCGAACATGCTCAGTGCGGCGCGCGAGCCCGGCCAATGGCTGCGCCGGACGCGGCCCCAGCTTGGCTCGACTCCGGCGGATGCCACCCCCTCGGCCCCAACTCGTCTCCTTGCTAAAGCCGGGCGCGAAAAACGTTTCAGATATCTCGGGCACTTGAATCTCCACCGTGTGAGTGGAATGCATTGTTCCGGGGCGGCCGAAGAGCTCATCAACTGCAAGATGCACACCGAACTTCAGAGTTCCAAGACCTGCCCCGAGAAAAGTTATACACACACACACACACACACACACACACACACACACACACACACACACACACACACACACACACACACACGCATAAATGTTTTAAACAGGGAAAAACCAAAGCTCAATTCCAGTTTAGAGGGGCTGTAATATCAAGGCCATATACACTTGCTCCGTTCCCCACCAACCTGCCTGCAGAAGCATAGCTCTTCAGTAAATATTTGTTGAGTGAATGGATTGTTCCTTTCTTTAATAATCGATTGTCTTGAGCTCTGTTAATGTTCTTGAGCAAGTGGTCTAGGAACGGTTAGTCCACACAGTGCTGCTTTTAGGTTTCATGCAGACCTTCCATCTCCACGACAGAACATTAGCTGTCTTTTCCAAGTTAATTTTTCCAACTTTTTTTTAACAAAATGGTTGAGGTGGGAAGAATCAGAAGATACTAAGAGATTAGAGTTGGTTAAAATGCTAATCCGAAAATTCTGTGTGTTTACCATATAAATCAAACAGCATCTGTATTCAAAAAGGGTGCATATCCTAGTACTCCTGGGAGGTCAAACTCATCAATATTAAACACGTTCCTATTGTTGCCACCTATAATAGGAAAAAAGACAAAAAAGAAACACCACTGGCACAAACATAAAATCTGATGTTGTGTTAGAAAACCCACTTTCCCAAGCAAACCCTTCAAGGCAAATTTGTCCTTGCCTTTATTATAAAAGTTTGCAACAGTTTCATGGTCACAGAGTTTTTTTAACATCCTGGCTTTAATATTAAAATTTTTTCTAAATATAAAATATATTAATTAGGATGTTTAGTTATTTATATTTAAAAGGCATTTTAAAGCTTTTGTATCTAAAGAAACTCCAAACAGTAAGCCAAAATAAGATGAAAGTAGCATTAATCAGTATTACAAGTATTTAACTTAGAAGTTCATTGTTAACTACTTTAAAAATACAGACTTGCAATCCAATATGTTAGTATTTTTTGAGATAAACCCAAAGGAGGAAAAAGTACTACACTTTTTATGACACAATTCACATGTAGCAAGTAAATACTCCTTTACATATTTTGAACCAACTCTCAACCTCAACCTTTTTTTTTTTTTTTTTTTTAAGGTCCTGTAACTCTTTAAGGTAAAAAACATTAGGTAGTAGTAATTACTACCCTTTTTCAAATTCTGTTCTTTAAATAGACAACTTAAGGACAGGCAACCTACTGTTCTTAGGTAACCAGTTTGAGTAAATGGTTTGGAGAAATCAACTTTAATAACTTTGCCAGGATAATAGCAGTCTCTGAGCAACTCCAGAGTACTTGAAAAGCCTTTGTTTCATCTCTTTGACAAGACTGCTCTCTTCTAGAAGCTAGGCTACTCTGAGGGCAGGATTTGCTGGAGGCTATTAGAATTTTATGCTTCTTTGAGTTTTTGAGGTACTATGAATCTTGACTTTTGCTCTTTGTTTAATGGAACTCTTTGATTCTGAACTGTGTTTCCTTAATGTTTTCTTCTGTGACATATTCTATAAATTCCAGATATTAAAAAAAAAAAAGGGAAGAGGAAGTCAAAGAAAAAAGGAGATAAGAAGAGAGAGGAAACTGCTGATTTTTCCACATCCTTTAAATGTGAAAGAATAGGTGACAGTTGTGTAGTAGGTCACAGTTGACAAAGCTGTATTAAATGCAAAGGGTTCTTTGGAACTCACAAGTGTGAGTATCAAATGTAGATAGGTATAGCCAACCCAATTTAATCAATAAACTCAGGCCAAGAGATTTGTCCAAGGTCACACAGCAAAGGCAACACTTGAAACTACAAATTTAGATCCCAAATTCTTTATAACAAACAAAGCTACTGAGATTCTATATCGAGATTGTGCAGGGGATCTGGGGTCCAGCGGTGAACGTTTCAAGAAAGAATTCTTAAGGATTAAGAGCGCAGTTTTATAAGTTTATTAGAGAAAAATGGAGAAGAAAGAAAGCAAAAGCAGGAGATAGAATCTCCTGGGCAGGAAGGACTGCACTGCAGACTGGAAGCAGGTTGAATTTACACTCTTGGGGAGGGAGTTCTGGATGGACCCCCTTTCCAGTTTCTGTAATTACCTGGAAAATAGAACTCACAAGGATGTTTGAAAGTAGAAGTAGGGGGGTATTTTCCAAGAAGTTCCCCAGGTCTGTGTAGCGGCCTCAACATTCTCGTGATCCCAGTCTCCTCGTAGTCCTGAGGAAAACATGAAGTTGATGACTGTAGGAATCTTTCCAGAGGGTTAACTAAATAAGCTCTGGACTCTACTGCTCAGGAAAGGGCCTGTCTGGTGTAACTCAGGGCATCCAAGGTCCCCCACGGCCTTTATTGCCCTGAAAGGTCTTGGTCTAAAAGGGAAACAGAACGCAGCTTTTGGATTCCCCCCTACAATTTAAGCAGTTTCTAGACAACCAAAGGCACAGGGTGCCTCCCTTGTTGATTTCCAAAGCCTGTAAAATTACTGAGGAGATTGCAGATAGTCAACATCCCATTCTGAGTTGCTAGTCATATACTAGTGCCAGAATACAAAAGAGAAATGTGCAAATGTGGCCAGCTCTGCTTTCAGGTATGATCTAGCATAGTTGTTGTTAAATGTCTTCAGTTATTAGCATCCAAAAAAGGTCACAAAGATTATATATTAAAGAAAATGCACAACTGCCTATTTTCCTACAGAGGGAATTGTATGTGGACTTTAAACATTTATTGAATTCCAGTTAATAATATGTCAAGTGGATGTAACTGGGATAAAAACTGTACCCAAATTATCAGATTCTGCCAGAGACTTTCTATTCTTCCTCCTTAAGGTTTGCAAATTACTCTAAAATGCATCCAAAATTACCTTAATAGATGGAAAAATGGATGTAAAAAGGCAAATATAGTAAAAATTTAAATGTATGATTTAGGTGATGTATATATGGATATCACTGAAAAATTTTTTCAACGTTTCTATGTGATTGAAAATTTTCATGCTAAAATGTTAACTAAGAAAACAGGTTGCAAGACTGCATGAATCTCCCAGTTTCTTCGAAATTAATGTAATGGTCAATGGTACTAAATGAATATTAAATGAGGGGACAATCCTCCATTCTTAACTTTCATGCCATTTCTTTTCCTCTCTTCTTTCAGCTCTCCTCATTCTCAGTTGATTATAAAATGTACTGAAATATTTTGATACTTTTTGATATTTTGATATTTTTTCTTGTTTTCTCTCTGCTTAACTCTGGTAAAATTAAGTTTGAGAATCCCTAACATACCAATCAGGTTGCAATCTTTTTTTCAGATTACATGTTAAGTATCCGATCATACTTTCACCAGCAGATGGGTGACCTCTTTAAAAGACAACTCTGCCCTGACTTCAACTGCTATGCCTCCCAAATTCACCTTTCAATCCTGATTTTACTCATCTGCTCCATACCTCTGAACCCACTTTCCAGAGGACATGCCATGTCATGCCCCCACTCAAACCCAGCATGTCTGAAACAGAACCCATCTTCTCTTACATGCTCATCCTATCTTTTGTTGTTGTTGCTCAGTAGAAGCGCCATAGTTTCTCCAGTTGCCCAAACCCAAACCACACTTGTCAGGTTTTGCTAGTCACAGAGACTTGTCTATTCTTTTTCCTTAACTCTCTCAAGTCTATTCTTGTCTCCCATCCCAACTGCCTATTCTCGTGCCTCTCTTCCAACCCTACTTTTAATTACCATCTGGTCTCCTCATTATCATGAATGTTTCTCAAGTCAGGTAATGATTTTGTACTCCTGGGACATTTGGCATTATCTGGAGATATTTTTGGTTGTCACAGTGGGCAGATGCTACCCACAACAGGGGTGCAGCTAACCATAATTCATAGGCCAACACCCCACCACCAACCAAGAATAATCCAACCCCAAATATCAACAATACTGTGGTTGAAACACATGGCCAGGTGCACAAGTGTGCATCAGGTGCTAGAATATAGACTATGTAACACCTGAGTTCTCAGATTCGTGACCATGTTGAGAGGCAAGAGGTGGGAGAAAAGGGTAGAGGGGGCAGGGACCAAAATAAACAAAATAACACTTCTTCCTCCTTTCCCTTCCTACCTTTTTCCCCTCTTAAAATAAAGGAAGAAAGACATGGCTTCTCGTGAAGCATCCCACAGAGGTGATAGTAATAAATATTTATGGAATGAGTAAAGAATGAGGAGTCTATCAACATTTTATTTCTCAGTTCATCAGGCTGAAACAGAATTTTTTATTTTTAAAGGAAAGGTGTAGGCAAGAATGAAGGCAAGTAGGCAGGCAGACAAGCAGGAAGAGAGAGGAGAAAGAAGCACTTTAATTTTATTTAGTTGTTCATCTTGGTTGCTCCCACGAACCCCAGGATACAAACCTGGAACCTTGGGATTGAAGTGGGCTGCACTCAACCCCTCCTCGACCAGGGCACGTCTGAATCACAAATTTGAAAGCAGAACCTAATAGGGCACTGTATCTGTAGTATCAAGTGTCTTAAATGAAAGAATTAATTCTTCTCTGAGACATTCATAGTCTCATAAAACTGCATTTACATACATTTTCCAATTTTCCTATTATAAAAGTCACAGATAAACATTATAAAAAGTCCTCCTCTTACTAGAAATTTTCTGATAACTAAGACAGAATTCCAGATCTCTTTTTATGGGGATGATTATATGCTCACAAACAAGTAGTAATGTAGATTTCAATATTTACAACCTTCTTTCATCTCCTCAATGCAGCACATTAAAATAAAACTTAAAATACATACAAAAAAATCCAAGGATTACTTTCCCCATGCAACACAGAATGCACTATAAATTTGTTTCTTTATTAGAAAAAAGTTAAAGCAAAGGTAATGAATGCCGGATCACACAAGTTTTTCCCTGAACAAAATAGAGCATAAACTTCCCTCTTTAGCTTTCAATGGATATCAGCCTAAAGGTCTTGGATAATTTGCTAGTGAAAAGCAAAGGAAGAAATGAAAACATTTTTTGTGTTCTTATTTCGCAGGGACGCTCCTAAAAGCTAAAACGTTTCAGTAGTAAGTCTCTAGGGGTACACGCTATGACTTTGTCCTTTCTCCCTGAAAGGGACCGTTCAGGGACCCTCAAGTTGTCAACAACTACTCAGAATTACCTACAGAAATTTGTGTCACAATTTATAACTTACCTCATTCAGCAGCAAGCATGACAAAATGCATTCTAAAGATAAAGTTAATAGGAAATTGAAGCTGAAGTCACAACTTGGGGGAATAGTGGTTAGATCAGTCACTTCCAAAGGAGCTCAGGCCACATACTCCTGGTTTTGAGGCTAAGGTGGGAGACAACTAAATAAAAAGAAAAGAAAACGCTTCTTCCTCTTCTCTTCATGCCCGTCTCTGCTCAGTTTATTTCTGCCTGTATCTTTCCTTTAAAAAAAGAAGATAGAAATTAAAATCGAAGAGGCCAGTTCTTGGCCTTACAGCTGTACTCTCCAATAGAAATGTAGTGATAGTCTTATGCATATTTAGTAGCCACATTAAAAAGGTAAAAAGAGACAGATAAAATTAATTTGATAATACGTTTTATTTAACCCAAAATATTTTAATAAAAGTTAATCTGTCCTGGTGGAGCAATGGTTAGGTCAATCACCTCCAAAGATATAAGATACATAAACCCCTGAGTTCAAGTCCCAAGTCTGAAGGAAAGCAACCAGTGTGAACAAATAAATAGAATAAAAATGCTTCCTCTCTCTTCCTGCCTGCCTACTCATCTTCATTCCTGCCTGTACCTTTCCTTAAAATAATAATAACAATAACAACAACAATTATTATTATTATTATTATTATTATTATTATTATTATTATTATTATTATTATGAGATATTTTACAGTCTTTTGTTCAAACTAATTCCCTGAGGGCCAGTGTGAATTTTATACCAAGAGCAACAACTCAAGGCAAACCCCTCACATTTCAATTGCTTGATGAACGTATTTGGAAAATGGTTCCTCCTTCTGGACAGTGCAGCTTTAACCATTTTTCAGACCTTCTTGAGCAGCTCCTACAATTTGCAAAGACTGATTCAGACTGTGCTGAGTTTTCAAACAGTATTAAAATGACATTCATAAGTAGCTATTGGTGCAAGTGGGCGCAGGGAATCAATGAGGAGCAGAGTGAGCTCAGAAAGAATTCAAGGAGACACTTGATGACAGCACATGGCAGTTGTATTAGGAGAAGCACAGAGACCAGGCTCCCAGAGGGCAGAAAAGTTAGAAAATGGAATAAGCTGAGGTTGGGTTTACATACCCAGAGAATGGAATTTTTCTCTTGGCACTGGTTACCAAGGGTGTGATTAGGGTTGCTAAGGACTGAAAGCCCAGACCCACTATGTCTAGGGTTTAGGCAGGAGTTATTAGGGCGTAACTGGGTTGCTAAGGACCACAAGCCCAGGGCTAGAGTCCACATGGCCTACCTGGGTAACACTGGCCTAGTTCAACATGCCTGAGGCTTGGGAAGTTAATGAATCTCCTACTGACCTCTGCAATCCTGCTTCCTTGTCTCAAGGAGCCCTCTGTTTTCCCTTATCAGGTATTAGAGTATGTTTTCACATGAAAGTGGAGAGGCCTCCCCAGGATATTCAGATAAGCCTCCCCAGGTGTCCAAAAGACGCCTTCCCAAGACCTGACACTTTGGTACATGAATTATTTTAAGCAAAGGTCAATTAGATCCACAGGCTCATAAGAAACTTTTAAAGCTCTCTTATCTACCTAAAAAATAAAAATTGAGGTTATTATCCAGAATTAAAATTTTTGTATCAGAAATAACTTTTCTATTCAAGATGTCTATCTACATGGCAGAGCAAACAGCTAATTATAGAGCCTCTGGTCTTTATATGAGTCACCATCTCCTTGTCATGAGTCCTCCTACTTTCTCTTTGAAATCTGTTCCCCCAACCTTTTGTTTCCCTTTATTTTCAATTATTAAATGCATTATTTTTTTCATTCACAATGGTACATTCATTATTGAATATTGACATAGCATCTCAATCTATATTTCACACCACACCTTCCACCAGAGTTCCAGTGTCCTTTCCCACCACCTTTTCACCTCCTTCTTCCCCCCCTTCACACCCCTGGCAGCCATCATCTTGTGTCCTGAGAGCTTTTGCTGGCGTTTATTTGTTGCATTTAACTATATTCCACATATGAGTGAAACCATCCTATAGTTCTCTTTTTCTTTCTTACTGACTTCACTTAACATGATCCCTTCTAATGACATCCAGATTGTTGTGAAGGACACAATTTCATTCTTTTAGTAGCTGCATAGAATTCCATTGACTAGAGAGAGAGCAAGATAGACAAATATAGATAGGTATACAGATACAGATATAGATAATAGACAGATAGATAGATAGACAGATATCATAGCTTCTTTATCCAGTCATCTGTTGTTGGGCATTTAGGTTGCTTCCATGTCTTAGCTATTGTGAACTGTGTTGATATGAACATAGGGGTGCAGCTATTTTTTCTGATTAGAGATTTTGTATTATCTGGATATGTGCACGGTATGGGATTGCTGGATACAATGGTGGATCCATCTTTATTTGTTTGAGTGATCTCCGTACTGTTTTCCAAAGAGGTTGCACCAATTAAATTCTGACCAATAGCATAGGAGCGTTACTTTTTCTCCAGCCCCCCCACCCCCCTTCAATACCTGCTATTTCCAGTCTTTTTGATATAGGCCGTTCTCATTGGTGTGAGGTGGCATCTCATTGTAGTTTTTATTTGCATTTCTCTGATGATGAGTGATGTTGAATACCCCAAAACTTTCTTAGCAATATAGCAAAATGAGGGTATTTTTGACACATTGGCTTTAGAATCTGCATCCATATAGATTCTCCATACATACTTATGAAAATAATTTTTTTCTTTTCTCCTAATAGACTGTCGATGCTAATTAAATTGCTTGAAAAGTCCAAGAAGAAACTAGGAGGTAGGGAGAATTTTCTCTCTGCTCCCATATCAGCACAACCTTTCTTATTTAATACATTGTGGGGGAGAAATGTACTAAACTTCTTTTAACCATTCAATTCAATAGTGACGTATCAGGGACTAAGTTCTTGCTCTTGACAGAGTGTGGCATCACTGAAATAAAGAATTCAAAGAGTAGGAAGGACTACTGGAACAAAATCAAATATAAGTCCAGACAGAAGAGGAAACTATATTCCAGAGAAAGTTCCAGTTTTAGATATCTTTCCTTTGACTTCTCTACTAAAACAATGGCTACCCACAAAAACTAGGCCAAACATTTGGATTTCCATTACAACAAGATACCACAAATAGCATGTATTCATATGTTTTTCCTAATAGATATTAGTTTCTCCAACCATATTCCAGATGATGTTAACTATTGATTTAAATGGCATTGCCCCTTAAAATCTTCACTATTTGATGCACTCTGGTGCAGTAGTGTTTGTAAACTGCTTTTAATCAAAGCACAGTTCACATACATTCCAAGGACCAGGGTTCACATCCTGGGACAGGGAGAACAATCAAGATATATAGCTAAATAAAAATGAATAAAATAAAACGCTTCTTCCTCCTCTTCCTGCCTGTCTGCCTACATCCCTACTTGCACCTTTCCCTTAAAAAATATCATGTGTATATACATATATATATATATATATATATATATATACACCTATAGTTTTTTTAAAGATGCTTTTACACTTGTACTAGAATTTTCTCATAGAATCTGAGGCAATCTGGCTAATTATCACGATATGCAAAAAGGTCCCCAAAAGGGTGAAAAGAAGACTGTAAATGTTTCAGTTTAGGAATTATGATTTACTTACTCATTTTGAAATAAATGCCTTAAATATTTGCAGTTCCACACAAAAATTAAGAGGAATTTATTCTGATCAGAAATCAACGCATAAGAAATTTGAAACTCCCATCTTTCACTACAGCTCTTTCCAGAGAATTGCCAACAAGTAATTTGTACTGTGCTAGGAAACAGCTGCTTCTTAGGTTTTTTCTGCAACACAAAATAGTTTCAGAGTTATGCATCAACTCATCAATATTCCTCAGAAGGAAAGGAAAGCCTAATGGGAGAGCTGATTCCCCTTCCTATGTTGGAACTTCAGCTATATGATTGTGACCTCAGGGTACTCTCTGGGAAACGAAAAATTTTATCCTCAACAACATAACTAGGCTTTCTCATAATAGTATTGTTAAATAACCAAATTAATGTTAAGCTATAAATGGCTTTAATAAACGATTCATGAATTGGGCAGCACCCCATCTAGCAAGTAGAAAGAACCCGGCTTGTCCTGGTGCGCAGTGTTTGGACTGGCAGTCTCCAAAGGAAACTACCCGCATCCCCTGGTTCAAGTTCCAGGTCCGGGGGTGAAAACAACCAATATGAACAAGTAAATAGAAATAAAATAAGGTTGCTTCTTCCTTCTTTCTCTTCCTGCCTGCCTGCCTACTCATTTTCATTCCTGCCTGCACTTTTCCTGTTTTTTGTTTTAAATGCCCCTAACATCTGTACGAAATGAACTTTTTATAGCTAGAAAGAGAATACAAAAAGGGAAGAGGAAATTATTTCAGGCTTAGCATATCCACGTATGGGGAATGGAAAAAATATCATAGCAGATTCAATCACTTTCCTTTGGATAATGAAAAGAGTTACTTTATTGTTACTGACCAGAGAATTCTCTGCTCACCTGTTAAGACCACATTCCTGGGAGCAGTTGAAACTAAAATTAGGTTAGGCATTAAGTTTTGGTGAGCTTGGCACAAGCATCTCCATTATGGGGCTGTTGTTAAAAAGAAAACTACATGAAAGGGCTGTCATCAGAATTTCAGGTAAAATTGATTGCATTCCTTGCTTACTGCAAATTGATTTAGCACTGTCTACCACAATCCCTCCTCCTTCAGAAATGACGTAGGCAAGAAAAGAAAACCATTTTTGGAAACCTGCCCTCCCTCGCCTGTGAAAATGCATTGAAGACTTGTAGAGCTCATCAGTGCATTAGTGAGCATCTAGTCTTCTGAATGCTTCTTAGCCAAGGACTCATTTTCTAGGCATTTCTTTTCTGCCCCTGTAAAGCCCCTGGGATTTCATTTAAAGCAGAGGCATACACAAGATTTGAAAAATGAAAATAGCAGACAGATGAGTGATTTATTTTACAGTTTGAAAGTCCCTTCCTTTGGATTTTTCAGAGCTTTTGAACCTGAGGTGACAGGGGAGAAAGGCCCATGTTATGCTGACTTGTCTCCATCAGAACAATAGTGTGATAGGCTTCAGGTGATGATGGGTTGGCTTCCTCTTCCATCATTCTCAGTTGCACTCTGGAAGTGGGCCAGTACATTTTGACCTCAGCATACTCAGCAACTTGCTGGTCTACGTGCAAGATGTATTAACTCCCACAAAGTAGTAACCCCTTTCAGTATTTAAGAAACTTGAAAGGATGGTAGGAAAGCATTGATTGAAGCCTGAACTTGTGTTTTACTACTGATAGTTTTATTTTGTTTTGTTTTACTCTTAATTCAAATTTAACATTTCTTGTTTTATTGAGATATAAGTGATATACAACACTGCACAAGTTGAAGGTACATTATAGTAAGAAATTATTATAATGTTTACTTAATATCCATCACCTCATATAATTACAAAAAAAAAGTTTTCCTTTATGATGTGCTGCGGATAGAATTAATGATTCATTGAGATTTTCTAAATGCTAAGCATTCCACTAGCAAGTGGGTATCTAGTGATGATTAAAATAGACTTGCTTCCTGTCTTCAGTGAACTTACAGTGTAATGGATGAGATAGAGGCAATGAACCAGTTGATAATTGTATAATTATAAATTGTGATCAGGACTTAGAGGTTAAGAACAGGTGTTTTGTCCAAGACTAAAAATAACCAACTTTACTCTAGGTGATCAGGGAAAGACTCTCCAAGGGCTCAATTCACGATGAGAAGTAGAAGCTGATAAGGATTCAGGCAAGCAAAATATGTGAGAAAATTATTTGGGCAAAGTAAAACTTGTGAATCAAGTTTAGAAAGCCAAGTAGTTTATTGATAAGAGCCACTGGTGAGGTAGTTGCCTGCCTCGGAATGTATGACCTCACTTTCACAGCATTGATGTTCCTGGACGTTTCTTTATACTTTGTATTTCCATGTATCACCTATTTGCAATATAATAAGAATGGAGAATTAATTATTAAATATATTTTAAGAACTATCTGGTCCTTGCTATTACTTTTGTAGCTAAGATATGAGCCAGGCAATAGTAAGGAATGTGGGGACAAGAGATTAATGAAATCACCTTGGAAGAAATAGTAAACTGAACAGACTGGATCTTCCTTCCCCCTGATTGCCCTATCCCCATGGTTTTCAGAGGTATCTATTCTCTGTCCTTAAAAACACTGGAGAAAACCTCTATTAACCATCTTCTACTTCCTCCCTCACCTTCTGCCATGAAAAGTTAACTACATTAACTACCCTCACCCTTTTAATGCTACTTATTCAAAGCAGAATTTAGAGTGTAGGAAGAATTAACCTTAGAAAAGGTGGATTCAAATCTTGATATTAGGTGCAGTGGAGTAGCAGTTAAGTCAGCCACCTCTAAAGGAGTACAGTCTACATACATCCCAAGGACCCAGGTCCTGGGGAAACAACCAATGTGAAAAATTAAATAAAAATAAAATAAAACATTTCTTCCTCCTCTCCCTTCTTGCCTGTTGGACTACTTGCCTTCATTCCTACTTGGCACTTTTCCATTAAAAAAATGAAAATCTTGACTTTAGCATTTGACCTGGGTGACTTGGGATAAATAATATCATTCTCTAGGATTCTATTGACATGTCTGTCAAATAAATATAATAGCAACTATTTTTTGAGTTCATTGCTTAGTGAGTAAATGACCTAGAACATATTAGTGCTCAATAAACAATGACCAAGAATATAAGAATCACTTATGCAACCCAAGTATGTCCAGATCTCTTACAGTCAAGGCATCCTAGAAACCGAAAGGCATCCTAACTAGATGATTTAGAATTAGCCTAACTTTGAGTCCACTTCGAAAAAGAATGTTTATCCAACAATGCCCAAATACAAAGGACAGGTATGAATCAATCCCAGTAGCTCAGATTTGACTAAATCTGGCAGGTTCCTCTATGTTTTCAGAAATGCAGTACATTTTCATGATCTAATGTAAAAATGAATAGAGTTAGTAAATAGATAAACATAATATAGCATACATACACAATGGGCTACTGTAAGGAATAAGTAATAAAGTCCTGCTACATGTTAACCTATGTATAAATCTCATAAACATTATGCTAAGTGAAAGAGTCAGACAAAAAAATGACCATTTTTTATTTCATTTTCGATGAATGTTCAGAAAAGGCAAACCTATAGAGACAAAAGGTAGACTTGTGGTTATTTTGAACTGAGGATAGGAGAGAAACTGTACAAGAGCCTGAATTTTAATTGGGTATAAGGTAGATAAAAATGTTCTAAATTGAGTTTGTGACGATGATTATAAAATTCCATAATAGGGCACACCCTTGTAGCTCAGACAGCTGAGACACTGGTATATAGACCACATACAGCCCAAGGACCAGGGTTCGAGACCTGAGGGCAGGGTTAAAAACCAAAATCAGCAACTAAATAAATAAAGATGTTTCTTCTTCCTCTTTCTTCTTTCCTTAAATGTTTCTCCCTCCTCTTCCTTCCTTTGTAAAAAAAAAAAAAAAAAAAAAAAAATCTGTAAATATACTCAGAAATAATTGAATTAACATAGGTGAATTTATGGTATATAAATTATACTTCCACAAAGTCATTAATTAAAAAAATAATTAGAAAAGAGAGTAGCTTTTATTTTGGGGCTCAGTTCAGAGGCTATGACTTCCTGATTTAAAAAAAACAGTGTAAGTTCTATTGTTCCTCAACCCTTGGCCTGGGTGCCCAAATTCAACTAATTTCTGAAGTCCAAAGGACTCAAAACTGAATTACAAAGATGAATATTCCAAAGTCAAAAAGGTCAGAGCTGCTGGGAAATGAGTTGCCTCACTAAAAAAGCCATGTAAGCAAAAGGACTCTACTTGTCCCTTTCCTTACTTAGAGTTTGTCTTTTTTTATTGCTGGAACAGATCAGCTAGTATACATATTATGAATTTTATATTCCCAGCCCCCAATTGCAATAGTATTTATCATTGACAATAGGTAAACTAAAGAACTCTTCAAATGCTCTTCAAAAGTGCTAAGCTAAAATAATGGATTGAGAATAAACAGTCAATATCCATATTCCACATATGTCAACATAAAAAAGCCATATATGATAAAGTCACAGCAAACATTATACTCAATGGTTAAAAATGGAAAGCATTTCCTACAAAGTGAGGAACAAGGCAAGACTGCCCACTTTCACCACTGCTATTTAACATCACAATGGAGGCCTTAGCCAGAGCAACCAGGAAAGAAGAAATAGGAGTTCAAATTGGTTAAAGGAAGTGAAACTATCATTATTTGCAGATAACATAATTATATATGTGTGTGTATATACATATACATATAAAGATCCTAAAATCTTAAAATCTTCATCAAAAAAACTACTAGAATTAATCAAGGAATACAGTAAAGTGACAAGTTACAAAATTAATGCACAAAATTCCATTGCATTTTTATGCACAAACAATATGATAGAAGAGAATGAAATCAAGAAAATCACCCCATTTACAACAGAGAAAAGAATCAAATACCTTATAGTGTACTTAACAAAGGAAATGAAAGATCTTACAATGAAAATGATAAGTCTTTCTTAAAAGAAACAGAGGAAGATACAAAGAGATTGAAAGATAGCCCCTGCTCATGGATGGGAGGAATTAACTTAGTTAAAATGGTCATCTTATCTAAAGCAATAAATAGGTTTAATGTAATCCCCATCCAGACCCCATGGGCATATTTCAAGAAAATAGAACAAAGATTTTTGATTTTTATGGGACAACAAAAGACCCTGAATGGCCAAATCAATCAAGAGGAAAAAGAACAAAACTGGAGGAATCACTCCCAGACATTGAGTCATACTACAAAGAATTAAAGATCGAAACTGTATGGTACTAGAATAACAGAGACACAGATCAATGAAATAGAATTGAATCACAGAAACTGATTTACTCATATATAGTCAGTTAATTTATAACAAAGAAGGCAAGAGAATAAAATGGAGAAAAGAAAGTCTTTTAATAAATTATGTTGGGAAAAATAGACAGTCACATGCAAAAGAATGTGTCAGAATTGAATTGAATTGTAGGACAGTTGTGACCACTCTCTAAGACATACACAAAAATTAATTCAAAATGGATTAGAGACTTGGATGTAAGACCTGAAACCATAAAATGCTTGGAAGACAACATGGAAAAGAGATTCCATGACATAAGACTTAGAGAGGTCTTTGAGGATTCAACTCCAGCATCAAGGGAAGCAAAAACAGAAATAAATAAGTGAGTATATTAAATTAAAAATCTTCTACACAGTGAAAGAAACTATCACTAAAGCAAAAAGACTATCTAATTGTGAAGTTTCTAGGAAAAAGCAAAAGGTCCAGAATAACCAACAAAATACTAAAAAAACAAAGTTGGAAAGCTGGAACTGCCAAATTTCAAGACTTAACTACAAACTACAATAATCAAGACAGTGTGGCATTGGTAAAGTTGGAGATGTAGATTAATAGAACAAACAAGGGAGTTCAGAATAGATCCACATTAATATAGGTAATTGATCTCTGACAAAGGAGCAAAGGTCATTCAATGAAGAATGGGTCGTCTTTTCAACAAATTTTGCTGAAACAACTGACCTCTCATAAGCAAAAGGAAAAAAATAATCTAGACACAGACTTTACATATGTCACAAAAATTAACTCAAAACATATTGCAGAGAAGAAAATGAAGTTTTCCTCTCCTCACAAGCATAATACTTCTGTGGCCAGATGTGTGGATTTTCCATACCTAACAATTCTCTAGCTCTAGCTGGGTGTCCTACAATTCAATTCAATTCTGACGTGAACTGGAGTTATCACGGGCCCCATAGGCTAATAACTCAGTCCCATAAAACTGCCCACCCCCAATTCAGACTCCAGTTGCAAGTTTAGGTAGTTACCCGTGCTTCTGATCCACAGGCTGTAAATTAGAGGTTACCACAATCACTTCCTCAAGTTTAATAATTTGGTAGATCACGGAATTCAAAGAAACAATTTATGAGTTTACCATAAAATAAAGGACACATGTGAATGGCCAGATGAAGAAATACATAGGGCAAGTTTGGGAAGAGTCCCACAAGCAGGAGCTTCTGTCCCTCTGAAGGTGGAGTGTATCTCCCTCCCTGGCACTGGATGTGCTCACCAACTGGAAGCTACTAAGACCTGTATTTGGAATTTTTATGGTGGCTTCATCACATAGTCAATTTTTTTGAAGGAAAGTTACAGGCAGGAATGAAGACAGGCAGGCAGGCAGGAAGAGAGAGGAGGAAGAAACATTTATTTCTTAGTTATTCTTCTTGGTTGTTTCTCTCTGCCCTGGGTATCAAACCTGGGTCCTTGGGTTGTATGCGGACTGCATACAGTGGTATTATCTGCTATGCCACCAGGGCATATCACATATAATCAGTTAGTAACGCCATACCCAGTCTC
Organism: Solenodon paradoxus; assembly: GCA_004363575.1. Lineage (NCBI taxonomy): Eukaryota > Metazoa > Chordata > Mammalia > Eulipotyphla > Solenodontidae > Solenodon > Solenodon paradoxus. The sequence continues at coordinate 645,795 of RJWH01000471.1, read as the reverse complement.
CCTCCACTCTGGAGAATGGAGAGTTGGGACTGAAAGCCCCAAAGTTCTAAACAAGATTTGGTCTTTCTGGTAACCAGTCCCTATCCAGGGGTCCACCAAGGTTTCTGTCATTAGAAAAACAGATGCTTTTATCACTCAGAAAATGCCAAGGGATTTAGAAACTGTGTTTTATATGTTACCTTCACTCAGGAAATTCACAAATGTCTTAGAGCTCTGTGCCAAGACTAAGAACAGATTAAATAGATATATAGATGATAGATAGATAGGGAGATGAAATTTCAGTTAAAGACCTAAATATTAAGTACAACACTATAAAATGTCTATAAGAAAATATAAAAGAAAACTTATAAGACCTTGAGTTTGATCATGAGTTTTTAGGTATAACCCCAACAGTATATTCCATGAAAGAAAAAAAAAATGATAAATTAGACTTAACTAAAATTAAAAACTTTAGTCTATGAAAAACTTTTAAGAGAATCAAAGGATAATCTACAGATAGGGATAAAATATTTTCAAAACAAGTATCTGATAAAGGACTTTCATTCCCAAATACAAAGAACACTGAAAACTCAAGAATAAGAAAACAGCTTAATTTAAATCTGGCAAAATATATGAAAATTTACCTTACCAAGAAAGATGGCAAATAAGCATATGAAAAAATGTTTATCATCATTTGTCATAAAGGATTTGCAAATGAAAACAGCAGTGAGATGCTATACTATACATCTTTTACAATGGCAAAAATCTAAAATAATGACAACATCAAATGCTGTCAAGATTGTAAAACGACAGACACTTTTATTCAGTACTGGTTGAGAATACAAATGGTGCAATCATATGGTATACTAAACATATTTATTTATCCAACTTATTTGATAACCTATATTTACATGAAATCCTACAAACAAATATTTCTACCAACTTTATTCATAATCACCTAAAACTTAAAGTAACAAATACATCCTTAACAGGTAAATGAATAAATACACTATGGTGCATCTGCACAGTGAAATGTAATTCAGTGATTTGAAAAAAATGAAGCTAAGAGGTGTTCTGTGGCTAAATTGCGTGCCATGTAAAACCCAAGGACTAGGGTTTGAGGTCAGGATCTGGGGAGACAAAAAGTCAAAAACATAGAAGACTCCTAAATGCATATTTCTAGGGGAAAGAAACCAGTATGGCAATACTATATTAATTCTGTCTAAATATATGACATTTTCAAAAATGCTAAACTATAGCAATATGCATGATCAATATAGAATAATCAGTGCTTTCCAGGGGTTCTGAAAGAAAGGAATGTGATGATCAAGTGAAACACAGGAGTTATTTTAGGGAGGATGAATCTTAATTTACTATACAGCAAAATCTATAGTCCTACCATGCAATTTACACTATCATACTACCAGACTAATGTTCTATGAACACCTTCTGCTGTATTCATTCACAATTTATGTATTCATTCATTTATTCAAGAAATAATTATTGAGGAGCACCCGGATGAAGCATTGGTTGAGTCCACTACCTCGAGGTGAGCACAGTCCAGATATGCCTGGGTTCTCATCCCAGGTGGGGGAGGGGAGCAACAAAGATGAAAACAAAATAAAAATAGTGTTTCTTCCTCCTTTCTCTTCTGCCTACTTGCTTGATTGCTCACCTTCATTCCTGCCGACACCTTTTCTTTAAAAAGAAAAAAGGGTACTTATTATTATATAATGTTCTAGGACACTGTTCTATGACAATCTATTCTGTAGATTTTTAGATGTACTTCATTATTTATTGAAATTTCTTTCCCCACTAGTTGCCTTTCATTTTACTCTTTTAATAATCTAAACTTCTCTCAGCCATCAAGTACTCTTAAACATACACTGGATACCTCTCCAGCAAGAGTTAGCTCATCCTCATGCTTTTTTCTGATACAAAAATATAATTGAGTATTTCATTATGTAATGCAATTACTGAGTTACATTTATTTTGTAAGTTCTTAAAGTTGGGAGACCACTATTATTAAAATGATGTTGTAAATTTCAACCATCACAGAAAATTTGTGAAACACAAAGCTTTGAAGAAACACGCTTTTAATATCTACTTTGCATGGGAGTATGAAACAAAATGCAGGGTCTTAGTTCAGAGATCTTTACATCTAAGAAGAGGCTATAACTTTAATCTTAAAAAACCAAAACCATGCAAATTTTCGTCAAATGATCAATTTACACGATTATAGAGATCTATAAGAGACAAGAGTTAGGCAATGACTGACCTACCTTTTGTAATTATGGAATCATTAGCATGGCAATTATAAATGGGATTGAGGGTTGTGGACAAGAATGCAGCATCTAGCAGGCTGTGGTGGAGCAGCAGTTAGGTCAATCGCCTTCAAAGTAGTGCAAACCATATACCCCAGGGTTCAAATCCCTGGTCAGGGAGAAACAAACAGCATGAACAACTAAATAACAAATAAAATAAAATACTTCTTCCTCCTCTCCCTTGCCTTCCTGCCTACTCACCTTCATTCCTGCCTGTGTCTTTGCTTAAAGAAAAAAACAAAACAAAACAAAAAAAACAACATAGCATCCAAACCAAAATCTGTCACAGAAATGGTAATTTTCCTTTAGAAAAAAAATTTATTTTTTGGAGTTGTATAGGTTCACAGCAAGACTGAGTGGCAAGTACAGAGAGTATCCAGACACCTCTGTCTCCACAACACATAACCTCCCTAGTTATGGACGCTAAGCTTCCCAGTGGTGCATTTGTTACAACTGGTGATCCTGCTCTCTTAGTGGGCAAGCATCTTCTCTGTTTCAGGAAGATGCTACATGTTTAAGAAAATCAAAACAATAGTAGTAATAGTTTTGTGTTAAGGAATATGCATTTATTTTATCATTTCATTTTGTTTACATTGCTATGTTATTTATAGAATATTGAATTTGCATCTCAATTTGCAAGCACATCGCCCCACACCTGCCATCACAGTTCTAGTGCTCATCACCACCATGTTTATTTTTTCCTTCCCTGAGTCTGTCCCTCCTCCCTCCCCTCTAGTAACCACACTCTTGCATCCTGTGAATATTGTTGTATCTTGTCGATTCATTTGTCTTGTTTCTTTATATTCCACATGTGAATGAAGCAATGCTATGCTTCTCTTTATCTTTCTGCTTTATTTTGCTAAGCCTCCAGTCCCATACAGGTTGTGGCTCTTACTTTCAATGTGTAAAATAATGTGTCCTCCTGAAACCCCAGATTTATAACTCAAAAATTCAAGGTAGCATAACTGGTGTAGACCTATGATTTTAAGTTGAAAATTTCCTGAATTACTTAAGTGGTTTTAAATTTCATTTATAAGTTTGATTCATTTAAAAATTTAATTTGTTATGTCTATAAGATTACATACTACTTAGGTTTTGTTTATTAGGTCAAAATACTTGTAAAGAAAATGGAATATATGAAATTTGCAAATATAGTTTAGAAGTTTAAAGACAAGGTATGCAAATAGAGCCAGATTTAAATGACAGTTAATAATTGCTCAAAATAGGTGAAGAATATTATAAAATGGCTTCAAAATTGGGGGAAGACTAGGATTTTAACTCATCAAAATTTATTTTTAAAATATCTCAATAGACTTTTTGGAATAGACAAAATTGCTTCTGAGACAATACCAAACCAAGCCCCTTTCAGTTAAACCTTCTTTTCCTACTGTTAATCAATTCTTATTTTAATCAAATTTCTCCTATAATTGCATAAATTAAAAAATAACATTTTCTTTTTTCTACTGTACATATTGTCCCAAAACAGAGGGACAATGTCTTATTTATATTTGATTCTGTGTCTGGCATGGTATTTTGGTACAGATTCAATAAATGCTGAACACAATACAAAATTCCAGGGAGAGATGGCAGAATGTGATATAAAAAAAAAACAACTCAAATTTACAATATTCTTTGTCAAGGAAGCTGTATCAAAGGAATTTGCCTCACAGTACAAGTATATTGGAGCATGAATTGAAAAATGATTATCTTTTTGGTCCAGTGCAAAGTGAAAAAAATCATCTAAGCTCACCTCGGTTTCTAGTCTATTATTGTACCAGTGAAATTCTAGAGGAAATGCAGGCAGGAATGAAGGTGAGTAAACAGGCAGGAAGAGAAAGGAGGAAGAAGCATCTTTGTTTTATTTTTCATTTAGTTGTTCACACTTGTCTCTTTTATAATCTAAAGTAGCATATGTATAGGGGATTAGGATATACAATTAAGATATTTTTCTGTCTACCACAGATGCTATATGACTAAACGTAAACAATTTCTCAGACATCTGTTTCAAAACAGTAGCAGATAAATGATATGCTCTGGTTTACCCATGAGCCAGTCCTTAGTATCCCTAGTATCCTAGAGCTTAAATGCTGCCCAGTGACTTGCTGTGTTTATTGTCCTTGTTCCCCTCTACCCTGTACCTCTCAAACATCACTCTCTTCACCTTGAGCACTTCACCATTTCTAACTTTATGCCCTCAAAAAATGACTTGGCCTCCTATTTCATAAAGAAATTGCAAGCCACCGGAAAGAAACATTCTCAATTGCTTGACATTCTTCTTTTTTATTTATTTATCCAGCAAATATATAAGGCATCAAACTACGGAATAAGCATTGTCCTAGGTTTGCAGTAAAGTCGTTCCTGCCCTCAAGGAAGCAACATTCTAGTTGGGGAAAATCAGAGGTATCTGAACAGATATTTTTCCAAAGAAGACTTACGAGTTGCCAACAGGGATATCAAAAGTGTCGGAGAGGAATGTATGCATTTTGTTGGGATTTTTTCTGTTCATTTGTTTTTTTTATATTCCACATGATTAAAATCTTTCTGGACATCTCTTTTTTCTTTCTGGTTTATTTCACTTAGCATAATTACCCAATTCCATCTTGGTTGTTGTAAAAGACATTATTTCATCTTTGTTAACAGCTGCATAGAATTCCACTGAGTATCTAAACCCCAGCTTCTTTATCCAGTTATCCGTTGTTGGGCATTCCTGTTGTTCTCAGAGTGAATTATGCGGCAATGAAAACGGTGATGCAGATATCTTTTTCTGCTTATGTTTTAGTATTCTCTAGGTCTAGGTATATGCCTACAAGTGGGATTGCTGGATCAAATGGCAGTTTTACATTTGCCAGTATTTATATTTCTTAATGTTTAAAGGAAAGGTACAGAAAGAAACAAAGGTGAGCAGGCAATCAGGCAGGAAGAGAGCGGAGGAAGAAACAGCCATTCATTCTATTTAATTGTTCATCTTGATTGGTTGTTCCTTTTCAGCCCCAGGACAAGAATCCAAGTCCTTGGGATATATATGTACTGTGTCAGCCAAAGGCTGCAAATTTAACCATTAAGCCACCAGGGCCCACCTCACATTTATTTTTTTTGAGAAAGCCACATATTGCTTTGCAAAGACTTGGTACTAATCTACAGTCCCAACAATAATGTAGGATGGCTCCTTTTCCTTTTCACCCTCTATTCTTTTTGATATAAGCCATTCGCACAAGTGTGAGATGATATCTCATTATGGTTTTTATTTGCAATTCTCTGATGATGAATGATGTAAGCATTTTTTTCATGTGTGTGTAGGCCTTTTGTGTATCTTCTCTAGAAAAGTGTCTGCAGAGTTCTTCTGCTCATATCTTGAATGGATCATTTGCTTTTTCTGCTGCTGAGGTATATGAACACTTTATATACAGTGGAGATTAAATTCTTGTGTGATGCATGCTGTACAAATATCTTCTTACATTTACTGGGTCACCTTTTGTTTTAGTGGTGTTTCTTTTTGCTGTATAGAATTTATTTTATTTTATTTTAATCCCAGTTGTTTAGTTTTACCTTAGTTTCCTTTGACATAATCACTTCCCCAATAATGTCTCTAAGGTTAATATCATGGAGAAATTTTACTACATTTTGCAGCATGTCTTTTATGGGTTCATATATTTCATCCTTCCTTTGATCCATTTTGAGGTGGGTTTCTTTTATATATATAATGCTAGCAAATAACCTAGTTCCACTATTTTGCAGGTGGTTGTCTAATTTTCCCAGCACTGTTTGCTGAATAGGCTTTCCTTTCTGCTTTGTATGGCTCCTGGCTCCACTACCATAGATAAACTGCCCTAAATAAGTGTAGTTTTTATTTCTGGGTTCTTAGTATTATTCCACTGGTCTGTGTGTCTGTTTTGTTCTAATACCATACTGTTTTGATGACAGTAGCTCTGTAGCATAGCTTAAAGTTAGGGAGTGTGATTCCTTCACTCTTATTTATTTTTTTTTTTCAGGATAGCTTTTGTTATTTAAAGTCTTTTGTGGGTCTATTCATACTAGTCTGTGCTCAATTTCCTTTAAAAATGTCCCTGGATTTTTGTAGGAATTATATTAAATTTATAGATTACTTTGGGTAAGATGGTCATTTTAATTATGATAATTCTTCCAAATCAAAAGCATGGAGTGTTCTTCCATCACTTTGTGTTTTCTATTTCTTTTTTCAATGTATTGGTATGTCTAATCCTAGGTATTTTATCCTTTTAGGGTCTTTCGTGAATATCTGTCTTTTTCATTTCTCTTTCTTCTATGATATTGTTTGCATATAGAAATGTTGTTATATATTGATTTTATATCCTGCCACAAGGCTGCAATCAGTGACAAATTTTTGGTGGAGTCTTTAGGGTATTCTAGGTATATTTTATCATCTGCAAATAATGATCATTTTTTCCACTTTGAATTTCTTTTTGTGGTTTTTAAAGGAAAAATACACACAGGAATGAAGGTGAGTAGGCAGGCAGGAAGAGAGAAGACGAAGAAGCACTTTAATTTATTTTACTTAGCTGTGTATCCTGGTTGTTGCTCCTGGCTCCAATACATGAACAAATCCTTGGGATGTATGTGGACTGCGCCCAACTGCTGCTCTACCAGTTACACCTGCAATCTTTAAATGTCCTTTGTTTGCCTTATTGCACTGGCAAGAACACCAGAACTATACTGATTAGTAGTAGTGAGAGTAGGCATCCTTATCTTGTTCCTGATACTAGGAGGAAAGCTTTCCATTTTCCATCACATGAGTGTGATGTTAGCTGTGTGTTTTTCATGTATGAATTTTATTATGTTTAGGTATATGCTTCTATGCCCACTTCAGTGGGAGTTTTTTTATCACCAATGGGTGTTGAATTTTGTTAAATACTTTCTTCTTGTCTAGTGATATGATTATATAATATTTGCTTTCCCCTTTGTTTGTATGGTATATTATATTAATAGATTTGCATATGTTGAACCATCCTTGTATCCCTGGGATAAATGCCACTTGGTCATAAAAAATTATACATTATACATAATTTTGGTAACATGTTTTCAATTGGGTTTTCCAAGATTTTGTTGAGGATTTTTGCATCTCTTTTCATCAGAATTATTAGTCTATAGTTTGTTTTTTTCTTTTTTGGTGCTGTCCTTGCTTAATAATAATCAATGCATTGTTGGCTTCATAAAATGTATTTGGGAGTTCCCCTCCTCTTTGATTTGAGGATAAGCTTAAGGTTTGGTATTAGGTGTTCTTTGAATACTTGATAGAATTCACTTGGAAAGCCATCCAGTCCTGGGCTCTTAGTTTGGGCTGGGGGGTTGGAGGGCTTTGATTACTGCTTTGATTTCTACACTTGTGATTGGTCTGTTCTAGTTATCTGTGTGTTCCTGGATCTGTTTTAGAAGGTTGTAAAATCCTAGAAATCTGTCCATTCTTCAGGGTAGGCAAAATTGTTGGCAGAAAAGTGTTCATAGTAACCTCTTAGGATTTTTTTAAATTTCTGGAATGTCTATAGTGATTTTTATCTTTCATTTCTCATATTTGTTTTTAGGATTTTTTCCTCCTTTTCTCTGTGCATCTGGCTAAAGGTGTTTCAATTCTATTTTTCAAATAACCAGCTCTTTGTATTGCTAAGTTTTTGAAACATCCTGCTCTTTATTTCATTTGGTTCTACACTAATTTTTATTTACTTCCTTCTCCTAATTTTTGTTTCCATTTTTTTTACTTCCTTTAGGTGTGTAATTAGATATTTAATTTGAGAAGTCTCTTCATTTTGGATGTGTGTCATATTACTGTAAACTTTCTTCTTAGAACTGCTTTTGTTGCAGCCCACATGTTTTGGTAGTTTATATCTTCATTTTCTTTTGTTCTATATGATTTTTAATTTTGTCCATAATCTTCTTATTGATCCAGGAATTGTCCAGAAGCACATTGCTTAATCTCCATGTCGTTGTCTTTCTCTGGTTTTTGTTTTTTGTTTTTTTTTCTGGTTTTTCTGGTTTATTTCTAGTTTTGCACCCTCGTCTGAGAAAAATCTCTCTACAATTTTTTTTAAAGGAAAGCTACAGGTGGAATGAAGGCAAGCAGAGGCAGGAAGGTAGGGAGAAGAGAAAGAACAATTGGTGGTTGTTGCCACAAGTCCCAGGAAATGAACATGGAGCATCGAGATGTATGTGAACTGTACCCAAAACTTATTCCACCAGGGCACATTGCTTTGTGTAATTTCAAACTTGCTAAATGTGTTAAGTAAGACTTGTTTTATGTTTCAGGATATGATTATCCTTGAGAATATTCCATGTGAGGTTGAGAAGAATGTAAAATATTTACTTGAGTAGAAAGTTCTGTAAATGTCTGTTAGGTCCATATTATCTATTACTCCATTCAGGGCCTTTATTTCTTGATTTTTTGGCCTGGATGATCTATTTATGTACTTGGGGGTATTGAAGTCCTCTATTATTGTGTTGCTATCATTATCTCCCTTTAGGTCTGTGAGTATTTGTCTTATGTATTTATGTAGTCTGACACTGAGTATGTATATTTTAATGACAGTAATTTCTTTTTGATGGATTGACTAACCATGATGCAGTATCCTTCTCTGCCTGGTGCTACCGTTTTTGGATGGAAGTCAACCTCATCTGATACTACTATTTTCCTTCTTCATTTCCTTTCCTCCCTGTTCCTTTGATATACTTTCCTAGAATCCCTCATATTTAGTCTATGCTACTATTTGCATCTTATATGAATTTTTGTAGGCATAATATTGATGGGTTCTGTTTTTGATCCACCAGCCACTCTGTGTCTCTTGATTGATCAGTTCAGCCCATTCACATTAAGGATGATTATTAATAAGTCAGGTTTTGTTGCTGCCATTGAGGGTTATTTTTTTTCCTGTTAGTTTTATATCTCTAATGTTTCTTTGTCCACTTTATTCCGTTTGTCTTTTATTTCAGGTAATTTTTAAAGCTGATTCTCTGTTTCTTTATCTTCCCAGCTATATATCTATAAGAGTAGGTTTTGTGGCTGCCTTGTGTTTCTTCTCTAAATCAATTCATCTACCATAGTCTTTCTGAGTTGTATTTTTTTGTCTTTCTTTTACCCTTTATTTTTTTTTCTCTCTCTCTTGATGGTCTTGTCTTTGCTTCTGATTTTATTTTAATGCTTTTCAACATTTTCCAAGTTTGGTCATTTTTCCCTTTACTGTAGAACTCTTTTCAATGTTTTGGAACCTAGGTTTGGTAATTAAAAAATCCATTATTTTATTTATTATTAAAAATCTTTATTTTTCCTTCATATTGGTATGATAATTTTTAGGGCAATGTATTCTTGGCTGATAATTGTTGTTTGTTTGTTTTTTAATTTAAAGATATTGTTCCACTGTCTCCTGGCCTGTAGGGTTTCTGTAAGAAGTCTGATGATAAACTGATGGGTTTGCCTTTGTAGGTTGTGCGTCTTTTTTTCCCCCGTCTCAGCTTGTAGTAGTCTTTCTTTCTTTTTTTCTTTTTTTAAAGGAAATTTGCAGGCAGGAGTGAAGGCAAGTAGGCAAGCAAGCAGGAAGAGAGAGGAAGAAGCAGCACTTGTTATTTAGTTTTACTTAGATGTTCATCTTGGTTCTCCCCAGCCCCCAGCCCCAAGACGCAAGCCCAGGTCCTTGGGATACATGTGGACTGCACCCAGCCAGAGGCAGCAGGCCTAACTGCTACTCCATAAGGTCACACGAGTGGTTTTTCTTAATCTTGGCTTTTGCTAGTTATACTATGATGTGTCTCAGTGTAAGTCGTTTTGCATTTAGGAATTTGGGTGGTCTATTGGTTTCTTGGCCTTATTTGGTTAGTCTCTATGACAGGTGTAGGAAGTTTTCTGCTATTACTTCTTTAAATAAATGTTATGCTCTTTCTCTCTCTCTTTACCTTTGGGGATGCCAATTATTCTTATTCAACATTTCTTCATGGTATCTGATAGTCTCTCAGCATTTCTTCATTTTTCCTCAATTTAATTTTCTCTCCATGAGGTTTGTCTCTGTGTATTTTTGTTTAATCTCTGAGAGATGTTTTTCTGAAAGAAAATACTGTTTATGGAGTTTTCCGTGTTTGTCCTCAATACGTTGACTGTATTTTCCATATCTAGCAGTTCTGTTTGGGCCTTCTTCACAGCCTCAGTCTTTCTGATGAAGTAGTTCTTATAAGCTATCACTTCTTTTCTGAGGTCCTGGATTTGACCAAGAGTAGTTATTTGTTCATCCTGCAGCCTTTCATCTCTTTTATAAAAACTAATGCTCTGAATTCTTTAAGTTTTAGGTTGTCCTATTTGGTGTCATTTGATTTCTTTTTTTTCCCTTTGAGCAATTTGGTTTTTGTTCCTGGGTGATTTGAATGTTGGCATGACTTTCCTTCCATACCATGTATTTGACCCAGCAATTTTATTTTTCTTTCACTCTTTTGTTTACTTCCTAGTAGATGACAGTTGTGGGCAGTTGTGGGCTGTTTGGTATCCCTGCGCAGTTTCACTCCTCAGTGGTGAACAGATTTGCTCAGCCAAACTGTGAGTATGGTCAGCTAGCTCCAAGACAACCAGGGTCACCTTGTTATGTGGGCTGGTTGACTGCCCAGGTCTAACTTAACTCAATTCATAGCCTGGGTGCTGAGGGTGGAACTTCAGCAGTGGAAGCTGTTGGGCATTCCCTCTTTGCTTTCCTTACCCCTATAGGCTTGCTGGCTGTCCATTTGGAATCCAACTCACATGCTAAATTATTTATATAACTTGGATATTATCAACTTGTCAGATGTATGACATGCAAATATTTTCTCCCAATCAGTAGGGTGTCTTTTTTTTTTAGTGTTTTATTGCCGTACTTTGTTTTACAAATTAAAATAAACTCAAATGTGTATGATGTTCCCTATATGTGCAGTTTACCCATTCCTCAGATATATGTCAACACACGGTAGGGGGTATTTTTGTTTTCATGGTGTTCTATTTCACTGTACAGAAGTTTTTGCTTTGAAGCAGTCTTATTTGTTTATTTTTGCTTTTGTTTTCCTTTCTACTGGAGTTGATATCTCTGAGGATGATGTCATAGAGCAGATTGCCTGGTTTTTTTTTCCTATGGTTTTACTATTTCAATTCTTACATCCAAAACTTTTATCTATTTAGAATTAATATAATAATAGTGTTTGTTTTTTGAAGATTTTTAAGGGATAAAATTTCATTCAATTTAAATCATGTATTTTGTGCAGTGAAACCACTCAAAAATTCTAAGAAAATTCATTGTTATGTCTATTGGAAAGGCAGTTTAGTAAGTATTTTAGAATGTCAGACTGGTGCTTTTATTTACAAGTTTTAAATTCTTAATAGTAGTGGTTATTGAAAGACTGTAGTGGTACACCTTGATGCCTTAGTGGCTTACTTCCCAGGGCACAGTCCACATACATCCCAAGGTCCCCAGTTCAAGACCCAAGACTCAGTGAAACAACCTAAATGAACAACTGAATAAAATAAATAAAACACTTCTTTCACCTGTCTCTTCCTGCCTACCTGCCGTCATTCCTGACTGTGCCTTTCCTTAAGAGAAGAAATAAAAAGATTATAGCAAAGGGGTGTGCCCTTGTGGCTCAGAGGCCTGTTTTGCTGGCATGTGACCCACATGAAGTCCAAAGGCCCAAGTTCAAGACCCGATGCCAGGGTGAAAAACCAAAAATAAACAACTAACTATATAAAGATCTTCCTTCCTTCCTTCCTGAAATGCATCTCCCTCCTCTCTCTAAAAGAAGACTATAGAAAGATGTAAATGTCCCATGTGTTACAGAAACAATTTTGATTCCATCTTCATCATTCTATATAATCATCAGGAATAATATTATTCTGGCCCACATATTTGCATACTTTACTTCAAAATAAATGTAATATATGTTTACGTAACATAGATGGCAGCAGACTACCTGATTATTTCTCTAAAGAAACTATCCAGTAAACGAGGCTCCAAATAAAACCTATTAGGGAAGAAAAGGAAATTATTATAAATGGACCAGGAAGAAAAGAGTGTGACATGGAGAGAAAAGAGTGTGACATGGAGAGAGTGTGACATGGAGACAACAGCAGGGGACGAGAAAACCCTTCTGCGGAAAAGATATGAAAGCTTAGAGGAGGCTCATGAATGTTTGTGGGAGGCCGCTCTGAGATTAAAGGTCAATAAAAAACAAGGGCTGGCGTTTGAGAGTGGGTGCGGGAGACAAAGCATGCAGTCAGAAAATGGTCTTGATGAGAGTAGTGAATGAGCTGCATGTAGGATGCTGGAGGGTCAGAAATGCACACAGATGCCAAGTGAGTCAGGGCTCCATGAAGGAGAGGGATGACTAGGAAAGGGCACAAGGAATGCAGCAAACACTGACGAAATGACTGGAGCAGATGCTGTGTGGCTGAAAAGGAAGGGGAGACGTGAACAGTGGAGATAAAGTGAAGAATATGTCATGATACTTAAATATAAGTTCTTAAATAATGAACCTAAGGATTCATTTTCAGTACCACTTATTATTGGTCTTAAGAAACTGAAGGTATTACTAAAAACCAAAATGAAAGTATATTAAAGGGAAAAAATTGTGTACTGATAAATAGACAAAATATAGCATCATACAATGTAGCAATTTGGTAGTATATGAAATTAACCAAACTATGAATTATAATTATTTTGCTTATCTCTGCAGTACACATGTAGATTATAAAATACAATACTACAAGTATTTTGACATCAAAATTGAAGAGCCTATTATCTGGTGGCAGAGTCCACTGACAATGGGAAAGAACACTTGGTGATTTGGTGGAGGGCATGGTATGTTGAAATACATCTAGGAAATGGGAAACCTATACATAGGAAATTATTTTAATATATAAAATAATTACTGAAATTAAAAAATATGTAAAAGATTTTTTTAAAGAGCCTATTATAGTGAAATTAATGCATCCTCCTGAAAAAGAACAGCTAAAATGAGCTCTCATCATAGTCTTAACTCGAAGACCATATATAGAACTAAGAGAATAAGTAGAGAAATATTGTCTTCTGCCAATTTATTTGCTTATAAGTCTAAGAATATTGACGATATTTTCATTTTCACCCACACTTTATAAGTTAGCTTTAGCACCAAGGGGTTTTAAAAAATGAACTTAAATTGAGGAAGGACTACTAACGAAGTGACAAAACAATGAAAGGGAAGTCAGGCACAGAAGGGAAAATGGGAAGATAGAACATGCTACTAAAACCCTAATTGTAAAATGTAAACAAAACCGTGACAATTAGGCAAAGAAAAGAGAGGAAAAACTACTATTATGGAATGTTTCTTAGCACCCCGCTCCCCTTAAGCAGAAAGTTAAGAAAAACAACTGTTATGGGTTACATATCTGGAAGATTCCATCCTAACATATATAAGGAGGGCACATAAGGGTATATAAGATCCCACTCCAGCCTAAATGGTTGTAGCTTTACTGCCCACAGAGACACCCCTCTCATCTCTCTCTTTGTTTTTCCCTTTAATAAACTTTCTGTGTGTCACTAAGCTGAGCCTCTGTTGAATTATTTCATGGACTATGCTCAAGAACCCAAGCATCCCACTTGCAAAATAAATGAAATTTTTTTCTTGGAAAATGTAAGCTATAATTTATAAAAGGAGTATCTAGTTTTTGTTTGGGGGGGGTTGTAATACTGCAATTACTTGCATTGAACTGATAATGTTTGACTGTCAGTCATTTTTAGGTATCAAGAATGTTGGTAATTTTGACAAAACCCGTGAAAGAACTACCAAAGGAGAGCAACTTTAAAATTACAGAGAGGGTATTGTGAATTCTTGAAGCACATAGTTTGGCAAGGAACTAAATGTTTTAAATCTCTTCAGTTAGCTCTTCTCACAGCGGTAAAGCAGTTACTATTCTTGTGCTACACACCCACATACTGAAGCAAACTCCTGGCTAATGACCTTATTCAAGATCAATTTCAGTCCTTGCTAGACTTCTAACCTCAGTGTCATTATATGCAATCGGTTTCCTGACCCTTTAAATACTTTGGGTTTTCAAATCTGGTTTAAAAATTCATTTTGATGAAAGCAGAGAAATGATAACACACACACACACACATACACACTTTATCTGCATTGCAACACTGTTTAGTGCTGATGGTCTCAGATCCAAACAATTCAGCTTGTAGAAATGCAATGTTTGACTAAAAAAGTACTGAAACTTTGGTTGTAAATTGTTAACACTGAAAAATTAAGTGTATTGTAACTGACTTTTTGGATTCTAAAAAAAATATTAGACTGTTGACTGGGACATGGACTATGTAAAGTCCAAGGACCTGGATTCAAGACCCAGGACTGGGGAGGACAGCCAAAATAAACAGACAAATAAATATGGGTGCTTCCTCCTCTTCTTTCTGCCTTTAAAGTGATTTTTCTTCCTCTCCCTTCCTTTCTCTCTTAAAAACTAACGATCTGATCTAATGAATAGTACAATTAATATAGACAATGTTATAATTATTAATAATTGTAGTAGAAGACTAGAACTTAACTTTTCCAGCAATAAATACAGATTATATTTATGTAATGTGTTAGCTATTAATTACTGCTACAATGGTAATCATTTGTAATATCTAAATGTATCAAAATAACATGTGGTACACCTTAAATTTTTGCAGTTATATGTTAATTAAGAAAATTTAAAAAAATCTGAGGACATTAGTTAATATTCTCAGATGATAAAAATCCCACCAAACTGGGTAACATGGCCCCTTTAGATAGGCATAACCACATGATTTCTTCATCCTTTAATTGAAGTGCTTGGTCTGATATCATAAGGAGTAGAGAATCTTACTGTGAAGGGGTCTAATCATGTCACCAGATTAGAAGCTCAATAATTTCCAGGCCATTTTCCTGAGTATGCCATTCAAAACCTTTACAAGGGATCCTTAACTTATATTCCACCTTCTATTTTTCTATTCCTTACCACCATCTTCCTATTTCCATTAAACAATAAGAGCCTTTCCCTGAATAGAGTTCAAAGCACTATCTGCGGAAGCCTGGATTTAGAAGTAATATCAAAAAGTAATATCACCTAGCTGCACTCACCACCACCCCAGCCTGAAGGAGCTGAAATGCTCTATCATATACTACCCATTTGTGTTTTTTTACTTGATGCTTCCATGATCCCTCTGTTTATAAGGAAGCATTAATAGCCTAGTAAAGCTGAGGGTGTTGCCCTTAGTTCTTAGAATTGAAACAGGGAATTGGAAGAAAGTAAAGACTTTTACTTACTGAGTCACTCTTAGCTCACAAGCCAGCCCTGAGGCCCCCAAAATAAGAAAGTTCAGTTAGGCAATCAGTCTTGAGATAACTGCATGGTCCAGTTTGTGCACAAAACCCCAGCACACCCGGGGGGCTCAAGGGTGAGCCATTCTGTTCCTGGAGCCTCCCTGGCTGAATCAGACATGCAGAATGAAAATTTTAGATAACGGAAAAATGTCAAACACATTACTATGGAAACCTATAACAATCATAGTTGCAGATTATCAACTGCCTTTGGTCCCTGTGCCTCGCTGTATATCCATATAAACCGAGTTACTTTCACAGATTACTGTATGATTTGGGTGATCACTCCATACAGTTGCAGGCAGGAATAAATCTCCTCTTAAAAATTCTGGTGTGTCTCTTTAATCTCTTTGGTTACTTTGTAACAGACTCTCCTTTCAGCAACAATATCCCCAGCTCTTGGAATAATAACCAAGTTTAACAGCACTGGCTAGATTTTTCAGAGGAGAAATGAAGAGAATTACCACTACACTGGAAATAAAACTACATGCCTGACCTGCTGTTAGATAGCATTTAGAGAAGAGCAGATGCAGGAAGTGAAGGAGAGGGGAACAGGAATGGAGGAGGGGGAAGGATAAGGAAGGATACCTGAATTCCATTACTCAACTTAAAGACCAGGGGACCCTCAACCAATCTGAAAGGCAACCATTGATGAACCACCTTAGAACACTCCTGGGTGGGGATAAGGGCAGGGAATAGCCCATAAAAATTCTAGCCCCAAGGTTCCTGGTGCCTGCTTCCTTCTCCAAATGGTCCATATAACTTCAATATAACCACACTGGTTCTAAAATATTACTGGCACATTCATTCAGGTCTCCATATGTCACACCTTAGTCTTTTTAGTATTCCAATGTTGGTTTTGGTTTGTTTTCTTTTTTTAATTCCCTTAAACACACTTTCCAACTCTGCACATCTCTCATTAAGTTGCTTTCCCAACTGCTATCTTTTTCATTCACAGCAAATAACTGCTTGCCGACATCTATAGAAAATCAAAGTCATTGAATACTATTTTATTCACATTTCATCTCATAGCCACCATTTCTTCTCTCAAAAATAACTTCAAGTTGGAATCATAGTATTCCAAATTGCCTCTGATGAATTTTTGTTTTCCATTCTTATTGTTTATCTAATTACTTCTACCTATCTGTCCTCTACCTAAAAAGTCTCTCTTTAGATATTTAGGTCTTTTTAAAACCTGTTCCCTTTTCAACTTTGTGCACTTTATAACTTAACTTCTTAAACAACAAGGAACACAGATTGCTTTCTGTGTGGACTGAATTGTGTCTCTCCCCACCCCAATTCACATATTGAGGATTTTTTGTTTTCTAAAGGAAAGGTGCAGTCAGGGATGAAGGCAAGCAGAGATAGGCATGCAGGAAGAGAGAGAGAGAAGAGGAAGAAGCATTTTTTTTAGTTGTTCATCTTGGTTATTCCCCTAGGCTCCAGATAATGAATCCAGTTCCTTGAGATGTAAATGGACTGTATCTGGAGAACTTAACCATTAATTCACCAGGGCATGTCCCATGGACTGAGGTTTTAACACGCAGGATCTGACCTCAGAATGTGACTTTAAAAAGGTAGGGCAAAAACAAAAAAAAGTAGGCCTAATCCAGTATGACTGGAGTCCTTACAAGAAACTGAGATTAGGACACAGGAAGAATTAAAGGGAAGAACATGTAAAGACACAGGGTTAAGAAGACTATTTTGGCATGCCCTGGTAGACTAGTGGTTTCATCTGCCACTTCTGGCTGGGTGCTGTCCACATACATCCTAAGGACCTGGTTTTTCATTCAGGGCCAGGGGGAACAACCAAGATGAACAACCAAATAAAATAAATAGTTTCTTCCTCCTCTTCCTGCCTGCCTGCCTCTGCTTGCCTTTAGGCCCACCTGCAACTTTGCTCTGAAAAACAAAAAGGGCAGCCATCTAGACGGGAGGTGGATGGGCAGTTGGGTAAAATGGGTCAATTACATAGTGATGGATGGAATTGAATTTTTAATGGTGAACGCACTGTAGTATATACAGTTAACTGATTTATGATGCCGCACACCAGAAATTTAAATAATATAATAGATATTATTTCCATAAATTGTTTTTAAAAGCTTCTTAGACTGAAAGAACCAAACAGTGGTTACCAGAAGGAAAGAGGAATGGGGTTGCTAAGTGAACTGTAAGGGCTCAAATGTATCGTGAAGAGCGAGAGCCTCAGAAGAGCCCAGCCCTTCGAACACGTGGAACTCTAGACCCCGTGGATTTCCAGACCCCAGAAGGATGAAGTAATGCATTCCTGTTATTTAAGCCATCCGAGCTGTGGTACTTGGCTATGGCTGCCCTAGTAAACTAATACACTGCCATTCTCTAACTTTTCATTTACTCCTTAACTAAACAGATGAACTCTCCCTCCCGAATCTACTGAATTAGTTTTCATGTTATTGTACATGAGTCTTCTATAAGAGTACATAATGATTATGTAATAAATTTCATTTGTTTCCTTCGCTTAAGTCACCAGTGATTTCCTTTTACAAATCCCATGATTTTACTTCATCTTCACCCCATTGTAACTACCTGAAAATTTGAATAATATCAACCATTTCCTTCTGAGAATTTTTTTCCTCTTTGCTTACTCAGGCTTGTCTCCGGGTTTTCCTTCTACCTCATTTACTGCAAGTCCCTTGCTGACTCTTCTATGCTTAGTTTTAAATATCACTATTCCTTGTAGTCCCATCCAGTGTTCTTGCTTCCTAATTTACACACTATTTAGGGATGCTGGTCTTTGCTTGTCTGTTCACCATGCCACCTAGTAATGACAATGCTCAGAGGAAGAACTCACACATTTTGGTGGTACGCATTGAATGTATGCCCTATATTACTGAAAAAGCAGCACTAGAAGACTGATTTGGGAGTTCATGCATTTTATAGACAGTGAAAGTGGGGCTTAGCAAGAACAAGAAATATCATCAGCATCAGATGTAAGTATCAGGCAATCTAATTTCACATCCTGGATTTGGAACTGCTGCAGTATCCATCTCCCAATATCCAGGGAAACAGGCTTCATTTCTTAGCTTCAAAGACAAGTGGAAGCTTGGCATACTCCATATTTTAGCTGAAAATCATAATTATTCTGTATTTTGTCATCATAAACTTGAACCATAGTTTTCGATACTTTTTTAGAATATTCGGGTATTTAGTCCAATCATACCAAAGGCTATTGATTTATAATGTTTAAATTTGAAGGGCTATCAAAACCTATATTAGCATATTTGTTGCCAAGAACTGTTTTTGCTCACTTGAGATTCCTATGATAATATGTTTATTATAGAAAGAAGAATTGTGATAGTTAACTATACAATAACTTCACTTGCTATGATTAAGTTAATCAGAAGAAAGTGTTATATAGATTTTTTTTTAGTTTTCTATTTTGCAGACTTTCTTTTTCAGAATAATATATAGTTCTAACAGTTCTTTGAAAGGCTAAGTTTATTAAATGCAATGTATCACTTAGAAATCTGTATTGCAGGACTCTTGCTCCACTCATTGATCCATTTTTCTATTCTTTGTCGATATTGTAATATTTAACAAAGTTTTGTAATATGTTTGATAAGTAGCAGATGAATTTATCTCATGGTTCTTATTGATTTACACATCATTTTTAAAGCACAATGCAAACATGTTTCCAAAGTTCCTTTGTAAGTGTTTCTCTCTTTTCTTTCCCCTTTTTAAAAAAATATTTTCATTATTTCTTTTGTTTGCATTGCTATATTCATTTTAGGGTACTGAAATCACAACTCGGTCTGTATTTCACACCACACCCACCACCAGAGTACTAGTACCCTTTGCAATCACCTTGTTCCTTCCTTCTTCCCCTTCCCTTCCCTCCCTCCTGCCTGCCAATATCTTATGCCCTGTGAGTTAACAGGTGTTCGTTTATTAATTTGTTTTGTTTTATTATATTCCACAGATGAGTGAAACCATCCTGTACTTGTCTCTTTCTTTATGGCTTATTTTGCCTAACATGATCTCTTTCATTTCCATCCAGTGGGGCATTTTGCCTACTGATCTGGCCCCAGTATTGGCATCCACCAGTTCGGGTACCACACACACAAAAGAGAGTCTTCTTAGGACTTCCATCAGTGTTCTGTTCACTGGAAGTCTATACTTTTCTCCTATTCCTCCTGCTCATGTCTTCTGTTCAACAAATGAAGGTTCTTCAGTTAGATCTGTGCACACTTTGTTAGCCCCCATGCTCTTTGTCCTGAGGTTCCTGCTCCCAGGAAGCTCCTCTGTTTTCCACATCGGAATGTGTGCACTCTTCTCTTGGGTGCAGTTCCCAGGTCCTGGGGCACTCCATGCAGAAACCACCCCTTCAGTCCTTGGTAAGAGACTCCAGATAGCAGGGGCCCCTCCTGACAGCAGGGAGCTACATTACCCAGACTGTGCTCCTAGAGAGACCATGGCTTGGCTTTTTAATGTTTTCTGTCAGTTTTCCTTATGCAGATGCCTTTCTTTTTCAAAGGATGTAGTCCATATCTAGTTCTGTGTATGTGTGTGTGTGTGAGCTCACACTCTTGCTAGCTTGTTATCTTGGAATCATTCCTCCTGACTTATTTAAGTAAGTTAGGACTCATCCCCGTGTTGAATGACTGCCATGGTCACTGTCACTGGTGGACTGTTTTAAGTCTCCTGATGCGGATATGTAGTGATGATGGATTTCCCCATCAGTCAGGACTCTTAAGTTTTCAAGTAACTCCAAAACCAACTCAGTTTTAATTAGCAAACCTCCTCCTGTATAACTGAAATGTCTACCCGTGAACCTGTCTTTGAGAAGGCATCGAGCCAGGGACTCCAAACATATCTGGGTTAGATTTTGGTCTTTCTTTCTCTGCTATGGAGAGACATTCTTGCATACTTAGTGCTATGCCCAACACACATGCAATGTGGTGACCGGACACACAATAAGGTCTTTATCCCATCATCTCCAAAATCTGAAGAGAGAAAGCAAAGCCATTTCAATGTATCAGAAACATTTTAAGCATGATTCTCACTGGTTAAAACTTGGATTATATTCCCTCTAAAGTGGGTTTTACAGATGGCCAGCTGGAGCATGGGGGAGAAAGAATTCTCCAGGAGTGAGCAAGGGATAGAAAGATGTATTCACTCTCCAAGGGAGGAGAGGGACCAGACTCTGAGAGGTGAGTTGGTCCCAAATTGTTAGGCATTGGGATTTATATAGGTGTATGAGGCTGGGTGAGTGTGACAGGTGTGGTAAGATGTAGGGTATTTTCCAATTTTTCACACAATTTGGGATTTTTGGAAGACAGGGTGTTTTCCAACTTTCCAAGGGCTCATAGGTCTAAGGTTCTCTGTGAGGCAGGATGCCTTCCATTTTCCCAGGAGCTTGGAGGGGTCTTGTGCCTGGAATGTGGGTTCCAGCTGGCTGGGACTATTGTTGCTGGAATTTTACATTGACCTAAGGCCAGAGACAAGATAGTGGGTAGAACTGTTTGTTCAGTTTCCTTACATTCCCTTTCCTGTAATAATTACTGTGATTAGAGGTGTGAACAAGGTCTGACTTACATCCTGGTGTTGAGCTGAGGTTGGGGACAGGGACTCTAGGACTCAGGTACTGAGAGCACCAGGAATGACTTCCAGTGGAAATGGGAGAGGGGGAATGAAATGTAAGGAGGCACGAAATAACCAATGTTCACTAAAATGCCAAATAGAATAAGCATTCTCTGCTTTATGAGATGCAGAAAGATTATTATAAAGTGAATTTCATTCACTGAAAATTCAAATTTTCTAAATGTTTTTAAAGAAAAAGTACAGGCAGGAATAAAGAAACAGAGGCAGGCAGGAAGAGAGAGAAGAAAGCACCTTATTTATTTTATTTAGTTACTCGTTCTGGTTGCTGTCACTGGTGCCAGGATGCAAACCTGGATTCTTGGGCTGCACGTGGACTGCTCTGAAGCTCTACTCCACCAGGACACACCTAAATTCAGATGTTGAAGTCCCAGTGATGCGGGGACCTGGCACTCGCGAGTGCAGTCTGTCCTGGAAAGAATTCCAGGGGAGACGCCTTGTCCCAACACCACGTAGCAAGTTTATTAGAAAACAACTAAGCAGAAGTGACACATGTGGCTTGGGGTGACAGGAGCAAGAGAGCGAGTTGTTAAAAGAGTCTCTTATATGGGTGAAGGCACCTCCCTTTGGGAGACCCAGGGGTCGCAGCTCCCAGAGAGTCAGAGTTCAAGGGTAGGGGTAACTAGGGGGTGTGTCCCCAGTTCAGGTTGCTAGGGAAGGATTCCTTCCTTCTCTCCAGTTCCTAGTCACCAACCCAAGTATTTGGAAATAGGGCCTTTCAAGTGATAATTAAGTTGAAATGACTTCCTTAAGATGAGACCATTCTTTATCTGATTATTTCTCAGCAAATTGTGTCTGCAGCAGCAACCTTTAGTGATTAAAGTAATACTTTCCTCTTGATTCCTGGTGCTTTTTCACTTTGGGATATCAAACTGATGTTGCATAGCTGGGATATGCCCGCTTGAACAGCTAAGGGGTGCTAGGAACATCTACACTGTTATACAAGCATCACCAGTATCCATATCCAGAATTTGTCATCTCCTCAGACTAAAACTTTCTACTCATTTAAGAATGATTCCTCATCCCTCTTTGGCCTCATTCACTACCCCTGCTGGCAGCCACCATCCTGTGTATTGTCTCTGCTTTCTTACTGACAGCGCTACGTATCTCATTGAAGCAGAACTGGGCGGTATTTGTCATTGACACCTAGATTATTAATTCACTTAGTATGATGTCTTCAAGGCTCACCTAAGTTGCATTATTAGAATTTCCTTCCTTTTTGAAAGGTTTTTCTCTGGGCTCCGCGAGGAAAGAAAGCCAATCAAACAAGAAGTCGAATAGCTAGGGCTTTATCGGAGTTTGCGCACCAGGGCGAGGTTCTCCGGTCCGCAGAACCGGGGCCGGGGAAGTCGCACCCGAACAAAGAAAAACGCGCTCTTGAAGCAAAAGAATTTCGCGGGCTTCCTATGTCGCGATTGGGGATTGGCCCTGTGATTCCAGTCTGATGTCAGCCACCTTTTTCCCGGGCATGGCTTCAACTCCTCAGTCTGATGTCAGCCACCTTTTCCCAGGTACGGCCGCTGCTGCTTTTGTCCCTGGGGCAGCCTAACACTTTTTAAGACTGAATAATACCCCACAGTATGTATAGATTATATTTTGTTTATTCATTCATATGTGGATACTTGGGTAGCTTCCTTGTGCTGACTACTGGATTCATGTTGTTATAAACATGGGTTTATAAATATCTGTTCATGTCTTTGCTTTCACTTCTTTTGAATATACCCCTAGATGTGTATTTCGGTGGGCACAGGCACTGATGAGGCATCCAGAAACATCCGTCCAGAAAAATATTTAAGGAGAGATGTGATAATATGTGGCAAGTTTATTAGAAAGAGAGCAGAGAGACCAAACTCTTCGTGTGTAGGAAACCTAAAGAAAAAGAGAATTATAGGCTAAGGGAATCCCTTATATATCCTGGGGAAAAAATTTGCTCTTGGTGCATGTAACTAAGGTCACGGCTATGAACTAGTACAAGTCTCTTCCTAGTATGCTTAATATTTAAGTGAGAATTGTTAGGGGCATAGCTTCTGTTACTAGGGACAGTAAGCCAGTATGTCTGGCATTTGGAGGGGGCAGGGGCAGTTGTTAAGGGGTGTAGCTATGATGCTGGTTACTAAGGAAGTGTTTTTCCTGTAAACTTATCCCCACTCTGTCTAGGGTGGTCTTTGACCTACCTGGGTGGCACTGGCTTACTTTTAGTGCCTTAGACTTGGCTAGTTAATTAATCTACTGCTTAAACATCTGTAACCCTGCTTCATAGCCACATCCTTTTCCCTTTGCTGTCCCTCATCAGTAATTACATGGTAATTCAATGATGAATTCTTTGGATTCCTGTGGAACTGTCACACTAATTTCCTTACTAACTTCACCTCCTTTCTGTATCTTTTGTTTGAGTCTCATTGGCTTTCTTGGACCTGTGGTTTATAAATTTCATCAAAAGTTTTTACCATCAAATTTCCAACTGCTGTTTTGTATTCTGTCTCTCTCATCTCATTCAAAGACTCTGTTTCCAGAGATGCACACTTGAGCTGTTTCGAAGCTCATTGATATTTTTTGTTTTATAAAATTCTCTGTTTTGGCATGATCTGGTGGCTTAGTGGTTAAGTCCATGGCCTCTGACTGGCTGTAGTTCACATACATCCCAAGGACCCAAATTTGTTATCCAAGGCCAGGGAAACAACCAAGATGAACAACTAAATAAAACAACAAATGCTCTTCCTCCTCTCTTCCTCCCTGCCTGCCTGCCTACTCACCTTCATTCCTGGCTGTACCTTTCCTTTTTAAAAAAACAATCCGGATGTACCCTGGTGGAGCAGCAGAAAAGTCAAACACCTTCAAAAGCATGCAGGCCACACACCCCTGGGTTCAAATCTCGGATCCAGGGGGAAACAACCAGTGTGAACAATTAAATAAAAATAAAATGCTTCTTCCTCCTCTCTCTTCCTGCCTGCCTACTCGCCTTCATTCCTGCCTGCATCTTTCCTTGAAAAAATAAATTATCTGTTTTTCTCTACATTGTTTATGCTGTATACTTTTTATTGCTCTGCCTTCAAGTTTGAAAATATTACGTTTTTCAATGTCGAAATATATGATTAATCCTATCCAGTGTGTTTTTCAATTCATACATGGCAGTTATATCTCTAGAAGTTTGATTTGGGTTTTTGGGTTTTTTTTAGTTTTTAATCTAACATGTTCAATCTTAGTGTATATTGACTCTCCAGATTTCAGTTATATTACTACTTTAAATTAATGTATTTACTAATTTTATCCTCTTCTTAATAATGGATCAGTTTCAAGTGGTTGCTTTTTCTCTCAAATGTGAGTTTTTGTTTCTTTTTTTACATGTATTGTAATTGATTTATATTATATGCGTGTATATGAATTACATTCTGTGTGCCAAATAGTTTCATATTCCTGTAAATACTTTCGAGCTTTATTCTGGTATGTGGCTAAATCTGGAAACAGTTTTGTACATTTGTGTCATTTTTCAGGTGTGTTTTGTGGAATTAGAGATTTTTTTCAGTCTAGCCTTTTCCTGCCTTTGAAGCAAAAAACTGTTCAGACTTTTAGCTGATGTCCATGAATTTGCTATACTTTTGTTTTGGAGGTTGAGAACAGGTGCTATTTTCATTCTTCGGTAAACTCTGAGGATTGATTCCTTTAATTCTTGCTGGTGATTATTTCTCCAGCATTTGGCAATTTCTTCTAGGGTATGCACTGTCTAGTACCCAACTGACTATACTAGGAGGTTCTACAGATATCTGGTTCATTCCTGTCAGTCCTCTCCCCTCTGGGGTATTCTGTTCTGTGAAACAGCTTACAAATCCTCAGTACTTCTCAGCTCTGTGTGTTTGCTGGGATCTGGGTTTCTTTTTCTTGTACTGTAGTCTGCAAATTTTTTCCAGGCAGTAAGTTGGGTCATTTACAGGACTTTTCTCATTCCCTTTCTTTTTTTGTCTCTGAGGAATCATAGTCCCTGTTCCTTGATGCTCACTGTCTTGAAAACTGTTATTTCATATATTTAGGCCTTTAGTTTGTTACAGATAGGAGTGTAAGTTTGACACTTGTTAGCCCATTTTGGCTATAAGTGGAAATGAATGCTAACAAACTCTTAGCCCTAGATATAAAAGTATGAGAAAATTCCCAGGAGTTCACTTGAATTCCTTCCATACATTTCAACCCCTTTTATGCAGCTTCTTTATTTTCTCTTGGTGGTCACAATTAACTACTTCAAGGAACACCACCACTCTCTATCTTACTTTCCTGTGATAGAGTAGCATGGCATTGCTAAGAGGTAGTTTTAATTTCTAATTCATTAGAATTTTTTTGTTCCTAGTTTGAAGTTTCATTGACACCTGGCCCTTTCACACAAATAGTGCTCAGAGTTATAGGAAGCAGAAGCAACACTCCTGAATGTGACTTCTTTGGATCGTGATTGTGAAAGGTACCTCTTAGTTTTTAAACTTGTGTATCCTGACCAAGAGATATCACTTGACTTTAGGCCCATGTGAAATAATGCCATAAACTGGCCACTTATTTAAGATATATGCAGGGTTAGGCAGGATAATATCTCAACTGTATAAGGTGTTGTTTGGGCTGACTTCTGAGTCCTCAAGTAACCTTTCCACCTTTTCTTGAGGATCTTTGTTCAGGATGATGATATGGTATGTCACTCTAGTGCCTAAGGGTGCCTAAGGGATTGTCCTACATTAATCAGTAACAATCAGTGTTTCTGGAAACCATATATTATCTAGGATATTGGGAAATCCATATATGGTTACATGAGGGATAGGTAAATAAAGGTAATCAATACCAGAATAAGGATATTCAGTAAGAACAAATTGCTCTCTTATTTCATTGTGACAGCATTCCAATATAATCAGTCTCCCACCAGGGAACTGATATCTTTCAAAGACATGGTAGTAGGTTAATGTCCAGGACTGGTCTCTGGTGTTAAAAATGTAATACTCAGCAAAGAGTAGCATCCAGAAGGAACTTAATGTCAATAAATTGTTGCTTTTATTCACACAGCCTATCTCTGATGATTATATTGTTTATGAGCCTATTAACCAAGCAAGGACTGGGTGGCTTCAGGAATGAGACTGACTTTAGCAGTTTAGTTATATTTTGTACTGATTTATTAACTGAGTATTCATGAGGGACAGATTTTTCATAGTCTACTCTCATTTTGAGAGTCCTTTAAATGACTCTTCTCTAACCTTCCTAATCAGCAAACCTCCAATTTTCCTCCTTCTAGATAATCTGTTAAATACTGCCCATGAGTCTGTTTAGATATTTCTCTGAAATTTTGAAAATACAAAGTTCTACCCTCTATGAGCATTTCTCTTTTATATGTCCCATCAGAAAAAACAGACTTTAAGGAGTTGTAATTTTGTTGTAATTAGGTTAATTAAATTTACTCTCTGCATGGCCCTTCAAGCTAGAGCCTATATAGCTTGAAGAGACATATTGAGTTATTTTCTCTCCAGACATTTTTTTTTTTTTGTAAACACAAAGGTGTGTTGAGAGTAGAGCAGGAGTGTATTAGAAATAGGCATAATAGGTTATGAAGCACTTATTCAAGAAACTTAAGATATGTAAACCAGCAAACGTTGTGTTTGATAGCTGTCACTTCCACTTGATTCCAGATAACTACTGACCATTTCAAATTCCAAAGTGTGGTCAAATAAAAGCAGCTGATAATGTGCTTCTGTAGTTGCATGGTCTATTAGTATTAGATGTTTAGTCTTCACAAACTCTAGTAGAAAACCAAGACTCATTCTGTGAAAGATAAATAAATAAATAAATAAATAATGATAAATAACAAGGCTTAGGTTTGTTTTGGACTATGATACATTACCTGTGATTGGCTTGTGCAAGATTGCCACAGGCATCATATAGTTTTCTTTAAGCATCATTGGATCTGCTGAGGAAAAAATAAAAATAAGAATTCGAATATGGCTAATTCCTTGCCCTCTAGATAAGATTCTTTCTCTGGGCCCTACTTCAAGCTGGAAGAGTTCCAGAAACAGTAGCGAGAGGATTCGTGGTGGAATACCTAAATACGGTAAATACTGACTCCAAATCTGAAGAGATTTACTGAACATCAGAATTTGCTGCTAGCAGTGGGAGAGGAAATGGAGGGGATATCTTAACATGTGCCAGATGACTGAATTCCCAGAAATCTTGATAAATTGTTATTCTCTCTATTTTCATGATATTTATCTACCTCTGGCATATGTAGTCCCATTATCTAGACAACTAATTGTTTCTTGCTTTTTAAGTCCTGTTCGTATGTTATCAACAATGAAATGAAAATGCTAATATTTTTCGTTTTGAAAGTTCACACATATGAGGATGGAATAATTACTTCAATTAAAAGATAAGCAATTTCACTAGATATGTGACTGTTTTGAATAAAGAGAAGTTTAGGGAGGTTGGGATGCTGAAATTCTTGGGGTCCTCTGCAAATTCCAAACAATTTGCATTCTTCGAATTCCTCTCTTTTCCCAAACACTAACTTTCACATAAGTTAACAAGAAGGCAAATAAATCAAATGACATAATTAGAGATCATCTGGATCTAAATTTCAGTGTATTTTTAAATACCCTGGAGTACAGGAAAAAAAAGATTTTAGAGCAATCTCAGAAAATTGCTAGATTTTTTCTATCTTTAAATAGAATTTAAGCATTTGAACTTGCTATTTTCTTTATGTAATCTTTATACTTCCTTTATAATTAGATAAATCATAGGTTGTTACTGCTTCTTACCCTTCCTCCTATTCTACTGAAAGTTCACTATAATCCCCCAAAGTATTGTTTCAGAGAACACATTATCTCAGGTGACAATAAACTATAACTTAGTTAGTTGCTTTGCCACTTTGTGCAGTATTAGCCATCAGAATCTCATACCTTTTTTACTTTCTTTAATACCAACTGACCAGACAGATGTCCCAGATACCCGCCCCGCCCTGTTCATTTCCAGAGAGAGAATTGTCTAACAACCTAAGCCATATTCACAACTTTTATATATGTTAGACCCTTCTATTGCAAAACAAGACAAAAACAACAACCAGAAATGACTCAAAATAACTTAAGTAAAAATGAACTTATTGAAAAGCGATCAGTAGTCAACAAAATTGATGAAGTTAAAGAACAAAGCTTAAACAATGGAAAGCTTAAAAAAAGCAGCTTTAGTCATTAGAACAATCTGACCATATCTGCTGATGCTGTCTGTGTACCGTAGCCTCTCAGGACGCATTGCAGTCATCTCAGGACTCACCCACCAGTTCTAACTTGACAATAGAATTGTCATCAGACTTCTCTGAAGTTTACAAGCTGACAGGGGAGGAAGGGAGGTGACTTCCCATTTTAGTTTCCATGGTGGGAGAAAAATTCTAGATTTTCATGACAAGTCACATGAGAGATTCTCTCAAACTAGAAATGGTCTAGAAAGCACCAATCCCCCCCATGCCCACGCCCCCCAAAACAAGCAGTAATTCATTTAATTGACTCCATGGATATTTTGTAATGAAATAAGGAAATATATATAACCAATTTTCATGTGGTATATGACACACCATAAGTGTCAAAACATTAAAGCTGTTAGGATTATTAATAAAGGTTGGAAATATTAAAAGAATCTGAAGTTTTAAACAGTGGCTAATAGCTTAGAAAGTAAGGTGTACAGACATCACAATGTTTATTGAAACTAAAACATATGTCAAACGAAAGTAAATAAAGTTAAAAACAGCTCCAAAACCAAAGACCAAAGCTGATTTAATTATCTTGCCACTCAAAAAAACCTCACAACAGTGAAGAAATTCATTCAGTATTTTGCAAGGAGAAAGTCAGAAGCTTTTGCAGGCAAGAAAAGGCTTATTGTGGGAATGTTGATTAAACTTTGAAAACCAGCCCTCTGAATAGGGAGGCAGCAATGCATATGCCTCTGCAAGATTGGTTGAAACAATCCCAGCAGTCAGGCTCTTCATCACTAAGAAGAGTCTTTGGTTAGTTCACTGAGGGTCCCATGTACCGGGGTCACAAAAAGTTCGCATCTTTTGAATAGTGTTAGTTGATTAGACAGTTGTACTAGAGATTAGCATTCAGTTTTTCTATCTCCTAGGCAGATGCTGCTGTAAGTAGAAAATTTTTCTCACTTACAGACTAACCTCTGGCAGAGAAATTGCTATTAGGTTACTTTTACTCTGGTTTAGAAGTTCAGATGTTTCTAGTGGGATATTTCTAGTGAGATACGTCCGTTTCGGCTGGGCTCTAATTGTCATTTCCAATCTTTTTCCTTGTCAAAAAGATAAGCATAAGAGTTAAAAAGTATGTTGTAGAGAAAAGAGTTTGTTAAAAAAATAAATAAATAAATATATATATATATATATATATATATATATGTATGTATATATCACAGTGCATCCTGGTGGAGTAATGGTTAGGTCAATTGCCACTGAAGGAGGCAGGCCCCATACCCTTAGGTTCAAATCCCAGATCCAGGAAACAACCAGTGTGAACAACTAAACAGAAATAAATAGAATGCTTCTTCTTTCCCTCTCTTCCTGCCTACCTACCTGTCTATCACTTTCATTCCCTACTGCAGCTTACCTTAAAAAATATATATGTATATATGTATATATGTGTCTATATATACACACACATAGATAGATAGATAACTAACATATCAACAACACCGTACTAGCATTTAGGACCTTTGTTGTAATAAACAAATGGTTGGATTATACAAAAATCATTGTTGTAATGAAATTTGTTGAAAAAGAATTGTTCCTCCAAACATAATTTCCCCCAAAAGAATATTTTTCAACCAATAAAATATTAGTTTCTTTCTTATAATATAATTTATTATTTGTTTTGTTTACATTGTTATATGCATTTTAACATATTAAAATCACATCTCAGTTTGTGTGTATTTCACACTGAACTCACCACCAAAGTTCTAGCGCCCTTTACCACCGCCTTGTTCCCCTCTTTTCTTCTCTCCCTGCTTCTCTTCCCCTGGTGGCCACTGTTGAGGCTGCTGTGAATTATGTTGGGGTATGTTCCTTTGTTTGTTTTCACTGTCTTCCATCCTATGCTTCCCTTTTTCTTTCAGGCTTATTTCTCTTAACATGATTCACCCCAGTTTCATCCAGGATGTTGAAGAGAGCATGATTTCATCTTTTTTTTTTTTTCAACAGCACTGAATCCCGTTGAGTACATATGTATCAGAGCTTCTTTATCTAGTCATCTGTTAGCAGACATTTAGGTTGCTCCCATATATTGGCTATTGCGAACTGTGCTGCTCTGGCATAGTTGTGCAGGTATTTTTTTTCTGATTATAGAGTTTTTTTATCCTCTGGGTATATGTCTTATAGTGGGGTTGCTAGATAAATTGATAGTTCAATCTTTCACTTTTTTGAGGGCTTTCCATACTGTTTTCCAAAGAGGCTGCACTAATTTACATTCCCACCAACAGTGTGATGGATTTCTTTTTTTCCACAGCCTCTTCAACGTTTGTTTTTTCTGTTCTTTTTGATATAGGCTATTCTCACTGATGTGAGATGATATCTCATTGCGCTTTTTATTTGTATTTCTCTGATGGTGAGTGATGCAGAGTATCTTTTCATGTGTTGTAGGTCATCTGTGTGTCTTTTTTATATAGGTGCCTATTCAATTCTTCTACCCATATTTAAGGGGTTATTTGTTTTTATGTTTATTGAGGTATATGAGCTCTGTGTAATTTGGAGGCTAAGTTTTTGTCTGAGGAACTTTGTGGGACTATCTTCTCCCATTCTATAGACTGAGTTTTCATTTTGGTTGTGGTGTCTTTCACTGTACAGAACATTTTTAATTTGATATAGTCCCAACTACTAAGTTTGGTTTGATTTGTTAAGATTAAAGTGTTAAGTTTGTTACTTTGGTTTCTTTTATTATAGGTGATCCTTCCCCAAAGATCTCTTTGAGGTTGATGTCATGGAGTGCTTTTCCTATACTTCCCTTTATTTATCATGGTTTGGGGTCTTATGTCCATGTCTTTGATCCATTTTCACTTAATTTTTGTGTAGGGAGCTAATATGAAATCATTTCATTTTTTACAGTTTTTATCCAGTTTTTCTAACAATATTTGCTAAATAGACTTTTATTCCTCCATTGTATGCTCTTACTCCTTTATCAAAAGTTAACTGTCCATGTAAATATGGTTTTATTTCTGGGCTCTCAATTTTTTTCTCTTCGTCAGTGTGCCTGTTTTTGGTCCAATACCATACTGTTTTGTTGATGATCACTATGTAGTACAGTTTGAAGTCAGGGAGTGTGATACTTCTGCTGTTCTTCTTTCTGAAGACAGCTTTGGATATCCTAGACCTTTTGTGGTTCCATATAAACTTCAGTATTGTTTACTCCGTTTCCTTGAGTATGTCCCTGGTATTTTGATGGGAATTGCAATTAAATCTGCTTGGTGTAGGATGGCCACTTTTACTATTAATTCTTCTAATCAATGAACATGGATGTTTTTCCATCTCTTAATGTCTTCTTCTATTTCTTGTGTAAAGTCTTATAGTTTTCCTTGTAGAGGTTTTTCACCTCCTTTGTTAAGTTAATTACCAGTATTTGATCTTTTTTGATGTTATTATGAATGGGATTATTTTAATTAATTTCTTTTCCTCTACTTCATTGCTTTCATATAGGAATGCTATTAATTTTTGCACATTGAATTGAAAACCAGTCACTTTGCTATATGCATTTATTGTGTCCAGCAGTTTTTGGTGGAGTCTTTTGTATTTTTTAGTTATACATCATATCATCTACAAATAACAACAGTTTTATTTCTTCTTTCCTAATTTAGATTATTTAATGCTCTTTTTTTCTTGCTCTGACCAAGACTTCCAGAACTAGTTGAATAGTAGTGGTGAGAATGGGCAAACTTGTTTTATTCCAGATCTTAGGGGAAAAGTTTTCAGTTTTTCACACTGAGTGTGATATTGGCTATGGATTTGTTATGTATTGTTATGATTATGTTTTCTTCATGAGTCTGTTTAGGGGTCTATCAATTTTGTACATTTTTTTCAAAGAATCAGCTCAGATTCATTGATCTTTGGGATTGTCATTTTGTTTTCAATTTAATTTATTTCTATTTTAATTTTCATTATGTAATTTCTCCTACTGATTTTTTGTTTTGATTGTTCTTCCCTTTATAGTTCCTTCAACTCTAATTTATTCCCCTTGCAGTAGAAGAAGATACTTTCTATAATTTCAATCTGCTGAATTTACTGAGATTTGTTTTGTATCCAAGATAAATGGTCTACCACTGAGAATGTCCATGTACACGAGAAGAATGCACATTCTTTTCTGTTAGAGTAGAACTCTCTGTGTATGTGTTAGGTCCATATGATCTACTGCTTCATTTAGAATCTTTATTTCTTTGTTGATTTTTCTGCCTGGATGATCTATATATTGATGTAAGTGGAGTACTGAAGACCCTTTCTACTAGTGTGTTTCTGTCAATGTCTCCTACTAGTTCTGTCAGTGTTGTTTTATATACTTAGGTGATCCAGTGCTGTGTGTATATATTTAATGACAATCACTTTTTCCTGATGTACTGCCCCCTTGAACATAATGAGGTGTCCATCCTTCCCTGTATTACTCTGTATAGGTCAAAGTTTATCTTGCATGGTATTAGCAATGCAGTTCCTGATTTTCTTTCATCTCCATTGGTTTTATTTTTTCTTTCAAAGAAAGGTGAAAGGAAGAATGAATGCCAGCAGAGACAGGAAAGAAGAGAGAGGAGGAAGAAACACCTTAGTTATTTTATTTAGTTGTTTATCTCAGTTGTTCTTCCTGTCCTGGGATGCAAACCTGGGACCTTGGGATATATGTGGACTGTGCCCAACCCCCTACTCCACCAGGGTGCACCATCATCCCTGTTACTTTGATACTTTTTTTCATAACTCTTGACCTCCAACCTATGTTTGTCTTTGAATCCAATATGAGTTTCTTGTAGACATAATGTTGAAGGGTCCTGTTTTCTGATCCATCCAGCCACTCTATGTCTTTTGATTGGTTTATTCTTTTCATTTACATTTAAGATGATAACTGATATGTAGGTCTTTATTTCCGTTATTAAAGCCATTGTTTTCCGTCTTTCTTACTTCTTTTCTTGTTTCTTTTTGTTTGCTATTTCCCCTGAATAATTTATGGTGTTGATTTTTTCCCCCCAAGCTGTGTCTCTCTTTTAGATTGTCTTTGTGGCTATCACATGAATTACCTCTAACTTTACAATTTTATGATAGACTTTTATGAGTTGATTGCCATATCATGTTTATATGTTCATACAGATTCTATGTTTTTCTTTCCCCTTTCAGGGTTGTTTTGTTTTTTCATTCTCTCCAACTGGTCCTGTCTTTGTTTCTTGTTTGTTTTGGGGTTTTGTTTGTTTGTTTGTTTTTATTATTTATTACCATTCTCAGGGGTTGGTGGCTCTTTGTTTTCAGATTCCCTGTTGTAATATGCCTTTCAACATTCTGATGATGGAAAAATACATTATCTTTTTTTTAATCATTGGAAGTCTTTATTTCACCATTATATTTGAATGATAATTTTGCAAAGTAGAGAGTTCTTGGTTGGTCTTTGTGTGTGTGTGTGTGTGTGTGTGTGTGTGTGTGTGTGTGTCTTTTAGTATTTTGAATATGTCATTCCACTTTTTCCTGACCTGTAGAGGTTCTGCTGAGAAGTTTGATGACAGCCTTATGGGTGCACCTTTGCAGGTCATGGTTCTCTCTTCAATAGTAGCCTTGAGTAATTTTTCATTATCATTGGCTTTTTTCAGTTTTCTATAATGTGTCTCCGAATAGTTTTTTTTACATTTAGGACTTTTGGTGTTCTGTTACCTTCTTGGACCACCGTGATTTTTCTTTTTTTTTGGTGACAGATATTGGAGATTCTCTGTTTTAACGTTAAATAACTTTTCTCCCCCTTTTCCCCTTCCTCTATCATTGGAAATTGACTTTAGTTTCAGATTATATGGTAATTGATTGTGAACAAAAAAAATGCTGAAGAAACCTAAATGCCCATCTGTATTCATAATGAAGTTTAGCATTAAGTCCCACATATAACAGATAACAGCTATGAAGTTGACATACTATATATCCATTGCAAATATATATATGATTCATATCATAAATAGTCATAAAGCAAGTGATTAAAAATTCAAACCCTAGTAAGGCTGTATTTTCCTCATGAAATTAGACTTTGCATTTAGAATTATAACAAGATCTATCCATACAGAGTATGTGCAAGTACCTAATTGAAACTACTGGGTTCATATTACAACTTTTCTGTGATTTCAGAGTGAAAATAGAAATGAACTAGGTGTAAAATATTATTACAAAAGAAAACTTAGGCTATAGATTCATAGAGAATTATGGAGAATGTAGGCATACTCTGGTGGAGTAGTGGTTTGGTCAACTGCCTCTGAACGATAGGTTAAGACAGTGTTGCTGTAGGAACCATATGGGGTCTTCCATGGAAAGTACTTTCTGGATGTCTGGTTCTATGGAAGGGTCTGCTGACTGGCTGTTGTTATGCTAATTTATCATTTTTCTCTCCCCATGAGGAAGTCGGTACCTCATAACCTAAGTTGTTTTCCCATTTGATAAGGGGATCTGAGATCAAGTTAAGAGATCCTTGCACTCCGGAGCTCCCCTTACCTGGGTCACTCCTCAGATAAAACTTGCTAAATGGCCATCTAGGTTCCCAGAAGCTCAGCCTCACATACACGTCATCTCCATATCTGTACAGAGTGGGAAACTAAAGTGAAATGCAAGAATATTGATATTGCTTGAAAGTCTATAGAAATAAATGACAATATGGAATAATGGAAAAAGAACAGGGAAAATGAAATGAATGTTCATAAGTTTTAACTCTTCCATGACATTCTCATCAATATACATTTTAAAAAGCACAATTTAGGTTAAAACTAAAAACTTTTCTTGACAATAGATTTCTATGAGTAACTGAAATGGAAGCAATTAATGTTTAAGATATTTAGGATCCATTAAAATGGTATATTTATACCACTGGTTGTCATGAATAAGTACTCAAATTAAATAAAAATTTACTGGTAATATAGGATGTAACCATCTATGTTAGATGAAAGTATACAGATATGTTTAATGAACATTTTCCAATTCTTTAAAATGTTTTATTGTTAATATAAGGATTCTGGAAAGGTGTCTTGGTTTTACATACTATTTCCTTCAAACTCGACACACAGAGCTGTGATGTAGACAGTTACATCTTACTCTTTCCCACACCACTCCCTACAGGTCCTGCAAAATGGTAACTTGATCTAGCTTTCCTGCTGTGGAACCCAGAGCCTGACACAGGTGCTCAGTAAATTCTCTCAAATTCTGCCCTTGCAAGCAGGTTTATTTTTTAACAGTGTGCAAAACAATGCAATGACTTCCATTTGATTTCACTCCCTAAATATTGCAACATACAGAATTTGGTTTTCATCTACTTGAAATTCTGGGACAATATAGAGAATGAGTAACATTTTCCAAAACTGTGGACACCGCAGCACTCATGCTATTTCTTACAAGGACACCAGAGGGCAGTGTGAGGCTTCTTTATGTCACCGACACTGCCCCACTGCTAAAGAATTTGTTTAGAAATACCTTTCATTCCAAAACATAGTTCATGATCTTAGAGGATTTCCTTCAAGAATATTTATTCTTGCATTTATTTGGAATATAACGACATTTCCATATGTGTAACAAATTAATGAAAAAATTAACTAAATGACATCCTTGGTACACATGGAGACACATAAAAGTATAAATTTGTGGGAGGTGGACTTTTTCATAATACCATGTAAAAATGTGTCAAGACCAAAAATGTGTCAAATGCCTAAATATAGACGCTATTAAAAAATGAAATGAAATATTGGGACCAATATTCACAACATCGAATCTGGCATCCCTTTCTTTAAAAATGACAACACCAAATCAGCAATGACAAAAGGGATACACTGAATGTCATCAAAACTGAAAACTTTTGTGCATCAAAGAATACTTGACAGAGTCAAAATACACCATGTAAAATGGTAGTAATATTTACAAGTAAAAACTTCAATGAAAGGGTCTTGTATTCCAACAATGAAATGAACTATTTATTATAACTCAACGGTGAAAAACTAATCACCCAACTGAAAATGAACAGAGTAGTTGAGAAACATTTCTTCACATAAAATATACAAATGAGCAATAAGCACATGAAAGCATCATCTATATAATTAGTTATTGGGAAAATTAAATCAAAACCATAGTGAGCTACCACTCTACCTTTACAAGGATGACATATTAGTAAATCAAAGAGAAAGGGCGAGAAGGATAAAGAGAAACAGACAGTGAAAGGGAAAGCCAGGATGGGGAAAAGACAGAAAGAGGAGAGAAATAAACTATTGGCAAAGATGAACAGAAAGTATGACTCTCTTTGCTGGGAGGGATGAATTTGGTGAAACCACTGTGGGAAATAGTTTGATAGTTTTTCAAATTTTAAACCATGGAGTTCCCGGTTAAATCAACAATTCCAATACAGGTATGTACTCCAATTATACAAATACCTTCACACAAATATTCATAACATCATTCACTATATGCAGTAGCTTAGCCTACCCAGGGAGGCAACATAGCATAGCCTAGCTTGGCAGGGTAGCTTAGTCCAGCTTAGCCTTGGAGGGTGCATTAGTGTAACCTGGGAAGCTAGCCTGGCCTAGCCTGGGAGCCTTGCCTATCATAACCTGGGACACTAGCTTATCCTAGCGTTTCTTGGGAGGATATCACAGACTAGTCTAGCCTAAGAAGCTAGCCTAGCCTGCTCAGCTTGGGAGGCTATCATAGCCGAGCCTAACTTGGGAGGTTAGCCTAGCATAACATAGCCTGGGATTCTAGACTAGCCGAGCTGAGCCTTGGAGGATAACCTATTTGGTAGGCTAGCCTAGTCTAGCCCACTCTTGTTGGCTAGCCTAGCTTAACAAGGAGGCTATCCTAGACTAGTCTTGAAAGTTAGCCAGCCTATCCCAGCCTCGGAGGCTATTCTAACCTAACCTAACCTTAGAGGCAAGCCTAGCCTATAACAACCTGGGATGCTAGTTAGCCCACCCTTGCCAGAGAGTCTAGACAAACTTATATGCTAGGGCTAGCCTAGCCTAACCTAGCCTAGCTTGGGAGGGTAGCATAATGTAGCCTAGCCTGAGATCCTAGACTAGACTAGACTAGCAGGGGATACTAGCCTAACCTAGCCTAGGTAAGGCGGCTTGACCTGTTTATCCTAGACTGTGATGCTCTCTTAGACTAGTCTAGCATAAGAGGATTTATGAGTCTATCCTAGCCTGGCAGTATGTGCAAGCCTAACCTGGCTTGGTAGCAGCATTTAGGTTAACCAGAGTAATCAGCCTGGGAGTTTAGCCTAGCTTTACCTAGCATAGAAGGTAGCATAACATTGCCTAGCTTAGAAAGCCAGTCTAGGTTATCTTTGGAGGTCAAACTAGTGTACCTGGGAAGTTAGCCTGACCTAGACTGAGAGGTTAGCCTACCCAAACCTAGTCTTAAAGGCTAGCCAATCTTATCCTGAGAGGCAAGCCTAGCCTAGCCTAACCTAGGATGCTAACCTGTTCTAGACTTTGCTGGGAGACTAACTTAGCCTAGCATAATGTGGGAGGCTAACCTAGCCTAGTCTGAAGGTAAGCTTGGACTAGCCCAACTAAACTAGCCTGGTTGCCTAGCCTATCCTAAGAGGGAGGTTGGCCTGGACCAGCCTGGGAAGTTAGCAAACTTCACCTAACCTTGGAGACTAGCCTAACCTAGCCTAGCCTGGGAGGTTAGCCTAGGTTAATCTAACCTGGGTAACTAGGAGACAAGACTAACATAAGCAAGCTTGGAAGGAATGCATAGTCTGGTAAGCTAGTCTAGCCTATCGTTTTAGGCAAGGCTAGCCTAACTTGGCCTGGAATGTTCTACGAGCCAAGCCTTGTATAAAAGGTCAACCATCATAGTCTACTCTGGGAGACTAGCCTAGATTAGCCTAGTTTTGGAGGGTAATCTGACCTAGACTGGAAGGCTAGTTTATTTGAGCCTATCCTGGAGTCCAGCCTAGTTGAGCACAGCCTGAGAGGTATCCTAGCCAAGTCTGGCATAAAAGATAGTGAGCCCAGCCTAGCCTGATAGGATATGCTAGTCTAGTCAAGCTAGGGAGGCTAGCCTAGCCTAGCCTGGGAGGGTACTCTAGTCTAGGCTGAGAGGCTAGCTTAGCCTAAACTAGCATGAGAGGCAGGCCTAACACTACCAAACCTGTGTGGCTAGCCAAGCCAAGCCGGTGAGACTAGCATAATCTAGCCTAAAATGCTAGCCTGGAGACTAGCCTTGCCTGCAAGGCTTGCCTATCCTAACCTAACCCGGGAGAGTAGGTTAGCCTATCCTTTAATTGGCCTGCCTTGCCTGGGAGGTTAGCATGGCATAGACTAGGGAGACTAACCTAGACTAGCCTAGACTGGGTGGCAAGCATGGTCTGGCCTAGGAGGCTAGTTTAAGAGGCTAGCTTAGCCTAGCCTAAACTGGGAGGGAGCAGGATAGCCCAGCCTATGTTAGCCTTGGAGGCTAACCAACCCAAGCTTACCCTGGGAGCCAAGCTTACCCAAGCCTAGCTTGGGAAGCTAACCTACCATTACCTTTTGAGGGAGGCTAGCCTAGCCTGGTCTAGCCTGAAAGACTACCAGCTAAGGTAGGTTATCCAAGCCTAGCCTATCTGGGTTCCCAAAATCAGCTAACATGGAGTCTAGCCTGAGAATTTAGTCAGTCTACTTTACCGTTGGAGGCTACCCTAACCTATCCTATTCTGGAAGGCTAGCTTATTTGATCCTAGCCTGGGAGCTGGCCTATCCTAGACAGAATAGGAGGCTAGTCAATTCTAGCCTAGCCTAGCTTTGGAGGCTAGCCTGGTCTAACCGAACCTGGTAGGCTAGCCCAGTCTAGCATAACACAGGTGGGTGGTCTAGCCCAACCTAGCCTGGGAAAGTAGACTGACCTAGACTAGTTTGGAAAGCTAGCATACTCTAGCCTGGGAGGCCAGCCCACCCCTTTTAGCCAAGTCTAACCAAGTCTGACCTGGAATGTTATAGTAGCCTAGCCTCAGAGAATAGCCAGCCCTAGTCTGGGAAGTAAACCTGGGCAAACCTAGGAGTCAGGCTTTCCTAGTTTAGCAAAGGAGGATAGTTGAATTGAGCTTAGTCTGTGAGGCTATCCTAGCCTAACGTAGCCTGGTTGGTCTAGATTCAAATGGAAGGCTAGCCTAGTTCAGCCTGGATGATTAGCTTAGCCTAGACCTAAGATAGCCTAACTTAGTCTTGTGGGAGGCTAGGCAACCTAACCTAGCCTAGGAGGCTAGCCTGCTTGTTTTGCAAGTTAACTTGTCTTCGCCCTTTATGTTAGCCTAGCCTAACCTAACTGCATTGCTATCTTAGAATAGCCCAGCCTTGTCTGAAAGACTAGTCTAGCATAATGTAGCACGCAAGGTTAGCCTGAACTAGCCTGAAAAGCTAGTTTGGCCTACCCTGGGAGGTTAATCTAGCCTAGTCTAGCCTGGGATGCTAGCCTGTCCTATCTAAACCTAGGTTCTGGCCTAACCAAACCTGGTAGGCTACCCTGGCCTACCCTCGTCTGGGAGGCTAGCCTAAGCTAATCTAGAATAGAAGTTCAGTCTATCCATCCTGTGTAAGAGGGCTAGCCTATTCTAGTTTAAAAGGCTAACCTTTCCTAGCCTAACATATGGGATCATCCTGGGTTGGCCTAACACAGGATGACAGTCTAGCCAGCCTAACCAAGATGTCTATCCTATCCTAACCTATGATGCTAGCCTAGCCTAGTCTGGGAATCTAGTCTAGAGGATCCTAGAATGGGAGTTCAGTCTGTCCATACCTGTATTAAAGGCTAGCCTAAGACCAGTTTAACCTAGCCTAAAATGGGAAGATAACCTAGGATAGCTTAGCCCAGCCTAGTGGAAACTCTGAGACTAGCCTAGGCTCGGAGGTTAGAGAAGCCTTCCCTAGCATGGGAGGCCAGACAGAGGATATCCTAGTTTACTTGAGCCAGAGACCAGTCAAGCTTAGCCTTATTTCTAGTGGGCTCTAATATCATAAATATTCTGTTTCCAAAACACTTTTGATAACTGCTTGCTTTTTTGTTCTATGTGGGATTTTTCAGGAAGCTTCAGTCTGAATCCAGTGAGTAAACTAAAGTTTGCTTTGGCAAAATCTTTGTTCATAGAAATATATTCAAAATCACTTGAAATCGGTTAATTTTTAATGATACTGAAGCATGCTGTCTTGTTTTTTTGGCAGTCATTACATACAAGGCAATTCGTTGTGATAATTCATACTAAGGTTTGAACAAGATGACTTTTGTCTTTCCTTTAGTAAAAACTGTATTGGTGATAGCCTTTTAATTGTGTTCTTCTGTAGTAAAACTTAACTTTCAGCATGAGGTAAGACTTGAATAGCCTACGTTTCTTTAAATCTACTCTGCATTTTGCCTGTGATTTGTTATGTTCTTAACACAAAATACCCTTTATGAAGTCAATTATTTTTTCATGCCACATCGTTAACTCATGTGTTTATGTACTCTGAATAGATATTATAGTATTGAACAGAACCAGTATTAGCTGATTGATATTTACTGTGTGAATAGCTAATTTGCCATTCTG
This sequence comes from Solenodon paradoxus, assembly GCA_004363575.1. Lineage (NCBI taxonomy): Eukaryota > Metazoa > Chordata > Mammalia > Eulipotyphla > Solenodontidae > Solenodon > Solenodon paradoxus. The sequence continues at coordinate 604,754 of RJWH01000471.1, read as the reverse complement.
TGTGTATCTCATGTTTCTTTCAGAAGTAGGGCTACTATTCCTTGTCCGCTAGTTGGAGTATGGCCTTTTACTATACCCTGTCTTCCATAAGGTTGAACATGTAGGCAGTAGTACCAATATGAATTCTGTTACAGCAGCAACGTTTCTCAACTGCTAGCTTATAGCTTCTTCATTCTCTAAGGTATTTTGGTAAGCTTCATGTGGATCCAGATCAACTAAGGTTTGCTTTGGCAAATAATTTGTTAACAGCAATATATTGCTATAGTCTGAAATCACAGTTAATTTTCAAGAGTACAGAACCATGCAGTCTTATATTTTTTACAATCACAATGTACACAGCAGTTTGTTATGAAAATCCATACTAATGTTTGAATAAAATTATGTTTGTCTTACCTTTAGAAAAACAATGGTGGTATTTTTATTGTTCTTCTGTAATAAAAGTTAACTTTTAGTATGAATTGCCCATGAATAGCCTATATTAATTGCTATCTACTCTGTTATATTTGAAATATAAAATATACTTTATGAACCCAATTCTGATTTTATTTTCTCAAGCTTCATTGATAATCTATTTTTATGCATTACAAATATATGTCATAGTACTGTAGGACCCCAGAATCAGGCATTAGCTTGCTGGATATTTAATTGTTGATGGCTATTCTGTATTACATTTCATAGGTACCTCGTCCTTTTTGAAAAACAGATGTACTAAAGCTTTCATTGTCACCACCTTTCACTCTACTCTATTTTACATATATTTTACTATATAGGCACTAAGTATCAATACGTATTCTGTTTTAACAATGTGATTCATACCTACTTACTTTTTCATCATATCTGGGATTTTTTTTGTAATTTTCTTTGTGAATCCAGACACTACACTAAGATTTGCTTTGTAATATTATTAAGATGAAAACCAAGATAAATAACTAAATAAAATAATAAAAGGAGGCACTTCTTCTTCCTCTCTTCCTGCCTGTCTCTGCTCACCTTGGTTCCTGCCTGCACCTTTCCTTTTAAAAAAAGAGGTGTGCCCTGGTAGTGCAGCGGTGATATCAGTCACCGCCAAAGGATGCAGTCCCAGGTCCAGGAGAAACATCCAGTGTGAATAACTAAATTCGTAACTTATATGCTATGCCAACCTAATTAATTTTGATGTCTCTTTATGTTAGAATGTTTCCCCATCACAAATGAGATACCAAGTGATGTTTATCTTTCTAAAGATTTGTCAGTCACTCCTAATCTCCCTGCATGCATCACATTTCCATCTGTTATGACTTAAAAGATTGTGATCAATGATCAAAAAACCAAAGTGATAAATATGCAGCTTCTCATGTGAAAGCTCACGTAAAATCATTTCAGGAATAGCCAGGGGAAGAAATATAGTGGCAAGATAAGTGAGATTTTTAGGAATTTCAGTCGCAGTGGAGTTAAGACAGAGGAATTAGGATGAGGCAGTTAGAGCCAACTACTGAGCTAAGAGAAGAGCTTAGAGTTTCATTGACTCAGATCAAGGCTGAAAGGGTAACTGGAGTCTGAAGGCTTCAGATCAATGTGAACCCAGGTGCCATAATGGACACCTGAGGGCCTTCAGCACTTGCACCTTCTGCTGTGAAATGAGTAGTAATAATTCCTCCTTTCCTTGGACACCCCTCTTAAAACTAAGGTGACAGGTGACAAAAATAAAAAGCTTACAAAAATCTTGCTGATGTCCTACACTGCAAGAAACAAATTTCAAAATCGTAATTCTAGCCATCACTCTGTTGAGATATCATCTAATGGAAGAAAACTCATTTTAGTGATATAGATAAAAACCAAGGTTGCGCCCTGGTTGAGTAGGGGTTGGGTGCAGTCTACATACAACCCAAGGTCCCAGGGTTGTGTCCCAGGACGGGTGGGAACAACCAAGATGCACAACTAAATAAAACAAAGTGCTTCTTCTTCCTTTCTCTTCCTGCCTGCCTGCCTCTGCCTCGCCTTCATTCCTACCTGTCTCTTTTCAGATGCAAGGAATAGGTTGTTCAGTAAAAGACAGAGATGTTGGAATATTACAGAAATCTACATATACCTGCAAAGTCACAAATCCATAATGGGTTTAAATTGAAAATAAAGACTTGAAGGTAAGCCTGGAATTTTGGATTGTCATACTTAAAATACATTATCTGTGGGGAGTATGGAAACTCAGTTATGTGACTCCGATAGGATTATCTTTAAAACCAACTGGTGGATTTAATTTAGATCATAAATGCAAAAATGCTTCATTGATTTTGAGTTGCTATTTGAATAACTTTTTCTAAAGAAATGCTTTTTAGTTTATCATTCTTTTCTCATTTCAGAATAATGTGTCTTTATTATTTGGCACAAAATCTGAAATACGGGAAAAAGCAGAAAAAAATCAGCAGTTTCATCACCCTGAAATACTAATAATATTTTAGTATATTTCCTTCCAGTTTCACTTTCTGTACAATATGTCCTTGGGAGTTGAACTTATAATCAAATACAATTAGTAGAGCCTTTATTTAATCAACTTTATATAATGTCATAATAATTTTCTCAGAGCCTTAGAGCTTTTTAGAAATAAATTTAAGTGGTAGCATATCTTTTTATAGATACACCATTTATTTCAAAATTCTCTTAGAGCATGGTTAGATTGATTTTGTTTTTTCATTGTTTTAACTGTGCATAAATCTTTTCATATAAGTTCATGCATAAATCTTTATTTATGACTTGATTCTGTCCTCAGGCTATGACTTTAAAAATCAAAGGATAAACCTCAACCTTTTACAATTCATGCTTTCAATTATATTTTATTTTAATTCAGCAAAATACATTGAGCATCTACTATGCCCTAGGTTATATATTTTTCCTTCTGTCAAACTCATTATTACATCACTGCAGAAAATCTGATGTGGGTGTTTTTGTGTCAAAATAAAAAAAGGGGAAGCTTAAGGAAATTCCATAACCTTCTGTGTTCAGCCTGGAAAATCTATACCAACAAACAGAAAACTCCCACTAGAAGAACATTTGCTGGGCACTTAAAAATTATGCAAACCAAGATATAAATGTGTGTATGTATATATATAAAGTACTACACAATGAGATTACCTCAGAGAGAATCAATAATAATAATAATAATTTTATGAAGTGACTCATATCTGAAGAAATATAGAAAAATGACAATCACATGCACAATTTAGAAAAATGGAGCATCTTTTGTGCAGAAGAAGTACCTTTTTTCCACCAGGCTGGGCAGGCACCATTGTCACCTTTTTGAAAGGTGGCTGTCAAAAGCTGAGGACATGATTGCATGTCAAAAGTAATTTAAGGCAAGCCCTCATGGATACCGGTTAGGTCAATCGCCTCCAAAGGAGCACAGGCCATATAACCCTGGGTTAGGGTCTCAGGTGCAACAGCCAGTGAAAACAACTAAATAAAAATAAAAATAAAGTGCTCCTTTCTCTTCCCTCTTCCTGCCTGCCTGCCCTTTTTCTTTAAAAAAACAACAAAAAAAAAAGGTAATTTAAGAAAACAGGAATTTTTTGAAGTAGAAATGACTGCACTTTAATGCTTAAATAATTTCTCAAATAATGTCCAGGAAGAGAAAATGCAATAATGGTATGTTTTTGGTGGTCGATTTACTGAAAATATTAACTGAACTCATTATGGACAAGTGGCTACATATGTGAGAGTGTGGAAAACTTAAGACTAAAACACTTCCCTCAAATAACTCAGTCAAAAGAAAAAACAGTATTTAAGAAATACTTTTGGAATTTGCTTTTGATAAGTGTTGACTTCCTTGAACTTTATAATAGTCTAGTAAATCAGAGCTTATCATAACTTTTTGAGGTGATGAAATGAAGACTTAATAATAACAAAGTTCATGCTAATGATAATAAATAATCCTAATGATGACCTACTATTAGGTCCTTAATTAAAAATCAGAACAATGACCATGAAGAAAACTGTCAAGAACAATAAATGGTAAGAAGAAGCTGCTACCCTTGAATAACAAGCAATTTAATGCACACATTTAACAGAAATGTTAACTATAATAAGCATCATTTGCGGAGTAACATGGACTTTTTTTTGAAGATTTCAAACGAACTCAACTTTTAGTGTAACTGTACCTAAAGTATTTATAAACAGCTCATCACAACTTCTATTTGTTAAAGACTTTGAGTTAAGGGCACAGAGGGGAAGGCTCCTACTCAGGTGGGGGCAGCTCCTCTGGCACCTGAGTGAACCTCATTCTTGTCTGATGCCAAGGTCACCTTCACAGGCTGGCACTTTTTCCTTCTCCATCCTCAGCAAATTTCCCAGAGTTGAGATTTGTCTGTCACTCAGGTGAGTCTCCATGGAACAGGGGAGTCTCCAAGGAGCAACATACCCTCAGCTGGCACTAGAAGCCTGGTGGTATAGCAGCCCCTGCAATTTCACACGTACCCATGACACACAGAATCCAGCTTCTTTTGCTCCTGTGTCAGCCTGGGCCCAACTTCCTTGCTTTTGAGAATCATTCTTCTATTTTTAACTCTCAGCAGGGACATGGGAAGTTTTGCAAAAATACTCCCAAGTCTTCTGCTTCTTCAGACTCCATTGAGAAAGATGACGACACACCCTGGTCTCTCTCAGGTCCCACAAGGCCACCTGGGTTTTGGATCATTCCACTCCCAACACATAGTTTAAGCTTAGAAGGTAGAGCAGGCCTCTTAGCCGAAGAACCTACTAGTAGGTCATCAATAGTTACAGTTATTATCATTAGCATGTACTTTGTTATCATTAAGTGTCCATTTCATAATCTCCAAATGTTATGATAAAATCTGATTTACTAGATTGTTGAAAGAAGTCAAGACTTATCAAAAGCAAATTCCAAAGTATTTCATAAATACTACTTTTTTTGACTGTAAGTTACTTGAGGAGAGTGTTTTAGTCTTGTTTATTCACATATTTAGTTACTTGTCCAAAATGAGTACAGTTAATACTTTCATTAAAATGATCACCTAAAAGAAAATATATGTATATATATATATGAAGCTTAGGATATAATAAAAATCATGTATTTTCCATCAAAGTAAACAGGAGTGAAGTCCAATAGACATTTCATAACCCCTGGAATTTAATACTGTGATAAGCACTTAACAAGAGAGCTATGAATATTTTAGGAGTGCTCAATTCACTTTGCCCTCCTTTACATAGCTGCCTACCTATGGCTCTTAAAGTAAGAATATAACTTCAAAAATGCCTAGTTTATCTTATAGATACAGTCAGAAAATCAAGTTTAAAAAGTCAAAATTACATTATTTTCAGATAGGGAACAAAGGAAATATGTGAGGTCAAAATGTGTTGAAGAAAACCAATAATACAGTAGCAAGAAAAATTTAAAAATTTCTGTCAAATTACAGAAAAATCAAGGTGGTGGCTTTGTTTCAAACCATTATTCAGGGGCCCAGGGCCAATCTGTCCTGGTTCTGAGATCCCCAAGGTCCATGTCCTCATGTACCTAGGAGACTAACTGGTAGCCTGTCTGCGAAGAGGGAGAAGGCCCAGAAATGGCTCTTCATTTTTCACCACATTTCATTGACAAGGAGATATCAGATGGTCACACCTCACTGGCAGGGAAACTGGAAGAAAGGGAGGCAGATTTTGGCGGCCAATTCACAGACCTGATCACATTCATGAGGATGTTTCCCTAACAGGCTGATGTGAGCTAACTTACATAAAAAGACTGGGAAAACAAATTGAAAAAGAGAGGTGCTGATGTCCCTCCACCAGTATCTTTAATGTCTACTGAGTATAATTTGCCAAAATTAAGTACTATATAATCCATCAACAATGGGCACTTCATAGGGGAAAAAACAGAAGCCAAAGGAATCTCTCTGGTCAAACAGAATTAAAAGTTATAACACAGAATAATGTTTGACTTAATTTTATATAAAAACTCCTAAAATGGGAGAAGAGAAGCATTAGTTGAAATTACCTTCTTTTAGAATTCATTGAAGTTAAGATTCCTAGCCTGAAGTTATTTATAAAAATGAATGCCAACACTAAGGGACAAAAATGTTAATAATAAACTAACAAAAATTCCAAGGAGCTAAGGAGTCATTAAACTAAGAATACATTATCAATCAGTTCTCATTTAACCTGCTAAATGAAACAAGGACAAATGGCATAAAAATAAAATACTAAGTTTTCATTTTAGCTAATGTCATGTTCCCTTTTATCCTACTCTCTAAACAAGATGAATAAGATGTTTGATGTCTGTATTCCAAGCAGAAGAATGAGACAATAGAACAGATTCTTAATCCCTAAACCATTATGGAATCCCAGAATCTACTCTCTATATTTTTTTAAAACATTATCTTTTTAAAATTCAAAATAATTTAAGTATTTGAAATTTGGAAAACAGATCTCACAGAATCACAGAATATTGTAAGAAAAGCACTGGCTCACAGATTGCCACTAAATCTAAACTACCTTTATGTTTTAACATGCTTATGATGAGTTATATTTACGTTTACTAACACTTATAAATAGAGCAAATCACGATTGATACACATCTTTAATTTCAGGTCTGTGCCCACCATGTTCCTGGGACTCAATAAATTTAACTCTTCTATTCTCAGTGTGATGACCATATACATGAAGGGGATAGTCTCTAAAGATAACAGCTAAATTCTTGTCATTAAAAGAATTTTTCAAATACATAAAATGTTGACATTTATTCTAGATTTGATCACAGACATTGACCACTCATGTGGCCTTCATTCTTGTAACCCACTTAGTTCACCTCACTGGCCTCTGTACAGAAACTGCTATTGTCTAAGGACTCTGAGAGTAGTCTGTGTTCTCAATTAATTCGGTTGCCATGAAGAAGAGTCTTCTTAGAGTCTTCTTCATTGTCATTCTGCTGCTGACCTTTTAAACTATCATACACAGGCCAACAGAACTCCAGTAAAATGCTGCCTATTACACACAGTTGTTTTTGCTCTGAGTCTTTGGAAAGGGAATTGTTTTTTGCTTCATTTGGGTTTTGAAAAATCTCTTCTATGTAACAAAAGTTAGTCTCTAATTTGTGCTGTGAGATAGAAATCTTAGTGTGTAGTTGAATGCAAATATCATAACTTTAGTTTTTAACAACTTATCTAATTATCGTGTCATATCTTGACATTGGAAAGGAAACAGTCTCCACGAATTTGGCATTTTTTTCATTTGTCAAGTGACATATAAAGTCGAGAGAAAAAGAGTTATCCACAGCACCCATTTTTGGTGTCTGATGTCAAGGTATAAAGACTGTATCTGATTTTCTATGCCACATGACCTCGAGTGTCTACAGAGATGTAAATCATCTATGCTCACACATAGTGTTCAATCTAATCAGGTTGTCCTGCAACATCCCTTACTTTAATCTGTCTGGTCACCTCGGGAATGTGATTCTCTTCTATTAGAGACAAAGTCAAGGCCTTAGAATCTCTGCAAGGCTTACAAAGGTCCCATTTCCCCAGTTATGACCAGTTATGCCCATCTTCCAAACTAGATGGAGTAGGGTCACTTTCAGTTTGGCCTACCAATACCCATATGTTTATCATCACCCTTGGTCTCTCTTCTTCCTGTTGGCTTAGCAGAAACTCCTCTTTCCTATGTGGCTCCTCACAAAACTGTGTGCATCTGGGCGTGTTTGTGTGCATGTTCTTCCTCCCACTCGCAACTCGGTGTATGGAATTTGGAGCATATATTAATTCACAGACTTGGGAACCCACTAGATGATTTGAACTCACTTAATGATGGCACCAGGAGCAGAGGGCAAGAGGAAAACACCCCTGATTGGCAAGTTGCAATTAATATAACATGAGGCTCATCTTTGAGGGCCTCGAGATAAATTGACCTAAATCCCCGCACTCTGAAACCTTAAAAAGTTTATATGGAGGCCTTGACATGGTCAGTCATGTGTACCACCCAGAGGACTTCAGCAACACAGGACCATCTCAAGGTTGCTCCTCAGAGCACTGCTAACATGGGAGCAGTGGGATGAACACATATTCTAAGGACAGGGGTTAGGGGTCAGGCACCTCTGTTGCCCAGGTCCAGCTCACAGGTCAACTGGTGGTCGTGTTTTCTCAACGCCTCCTCCCACAAAATCTAGGAGTCTTCAGACCCGTTGAGAAATAGACATCAGTATTGGTGTGCCCCTGGAAGAGTGCCTATGAGGACTGGGTAGGAGGGTGCAGTTTCACAACACGAGGAATAACAGAAGCTACAGTAATCTGAGGAGAGCACGGAAGCAAGGGCAAGTCTTCAGAAAGACCCCATATGAAGCAGAGACAGGGCTGCCCTCACCAGCACATTCCTAAACAAGTGCCGGAGAAAAAGGTGATATAAGCATGGAATAGGGCTGCTCCTTTCCTCATGGGCAACTCCTGGAGCCCAGCATAAGCACCATTCCTGGCAGTCAGATAAGCATCTTAGTGCTAAAGGGATATCCACTGCACCTGCGACATCAGGAATTCTTCAACACCGGTAACGCCATAATCATCTGGAAGTGATAAAACACGGGTGGGTGTAAGCTGGGTTCTTAGGAACTACTGCACTCGCCATTCTAAGCTCACTCTCCTATTTTCTTCAAAAGATTGAAGAGCTGTTAGTATGTCAAGAAATCCAAAGAAGACTAAATAAGGGCAAGTGGAAATGAAGAATCTGGTCATATTTTTTCAAATATTGTAACATCACAGCTCACTCATACATACGACTTATTTTAATCATGACTTGAGGATTTTTTTTTCTATATTTAGTACCTAAGTTCTTTGTCCCTATTAGTTCAATGTTCTTTGCTCTATGATGGTTTTCAGCAGTTTCCTGTCAGTTTATCCCCACCCTGGCAGTAGTAGACATTTGAAGAGGTAAATTAGTGAAGTTGATGAAAAAGAAATAGAAACTACCCACAGAGAAAAAAATTTAAATATAAAAAGATCACCAGCAAGCTGTGAAACAATTTTAAGTGATCATAGATACTAGTAATTGGAATATCTAGAGAAATAGAGAGGGGGACAGAAAATATCAGATAAAATGACCAGAGCAGTTTCAAATTTGATGAAAATTATAAATGCAGAGATAAAAGAATTCAGTGCCCACTGAGCACAGAAAAAAAATGGAGAAAATTTTAACAAAGAACATCATCATCACATTGCTCAAAACCAGTAAAACGGAAAAAAAGGTGTTAAAATCAAGTGACCAAAAAAAAAAAAAAAAAAAGCCGAGAGGTAAGGAAGACAGAAGATTTCTTACCAAAAATAATGTAAGAGAAAATGATGACTCATATTTCTCAAGAAACTAAAAAAAACCTCATCAAACTAGTATTTATAGCTGGGGAAAACATCTTTTGGAAACAGAGTTCTAACAAGGCACATAAAATTAAAACAATCTTGCATTTCTCTAAGAAGTTCTAATTACTCATGATATAAAAGCCTGTTTGAATATATCGTGATTAAATTCAAGTAACTTGTTTTAACTACTTCTCTCTGGTCTTGGAGAGAGCTGGGCTTTTATTTTATTTTCTTTTGCTGTTCCTGTCATGTAACTTAAGGTCACGCTAGCATCACAGGGAAGAGTAATTTCTCTTTTTTTTAACACTAGTAGTTGCTGCAATTTGAAATTATTTATTCTTAAATATTTGGTAGAAATTTCTAGGGGGAGATATGTAAGCAGCAAGTATTCTCTTTGGGAAAAGCTTTCACTAAGACTGCTAATGTTCTTACTGCTTTTAGTATTATTTGGTTTTAGTTTTTGTTTTTGTTTGTTGCTTAGTTTTGCTTTCGAAAAGAAATGTGCAGGCAGGAATGAAGCCAAGTAGGCAGGCAAGCAGAAAGAGAGGAGGATGAAGCACCCCATTTTATTTAGCTGTTCACACTGGTTGATTCCCTGCCCTCCCACCCACACTTGAACCCAGGGCCATGGGGACTGAGTTCCTCCCGAGGCAGCTGACCCAGCCACTACTCTGCCAGAGCTCTCTGCATTATTCAGATTTTATCTTTTCTCTTTAGATGTTTTGAAGACTTCTCTTTTTCTAGGAATTAGTACAATTTAGGCAATTAAAATATATTACCATAAAATTATCTGAATTTCCTATTATTGGCCATTTCAGTGTGGTTTGAAACCTGCTATTTACACTTGCGTCTTCTCTTGTCTGTTCTTTTATCAGTGTTGTCTATTTTGCTAGCATTAAAAGTTATCTGTTATATCAGACAGCTCAATGTTTATTTTTCTCTCAGTCTTTACTGCTCTATGGCCACCATCATGCTGTCTTCTGCTTTCTACAGCTGTGATGAGAAGTAGCAGGTAGTCCCATACAGCTAGCTGCTCAGTTCATCATCAGTCTTTCTCTCTGAACTTGTTTTACATCTTCTCTTTGTATTTTGGTTTCTTCAGCATTACTTTTACATGCATAGGTGTGGATTTATTTTCTTTTGGGGGATCTGTTGACTTTTTTAAATGTGTGAATTAATCTTTCATGTTTCAGGAAACTTCCAAGTCATATTTTTTAAAGAAATCTTTTATGTTACAATAGATTTATATTTGCATAAATAATTACTGTATACTCCATAACCAGCTCTCCTACTACTCACATCTTTCATTATTGGGGTATAATTCATCATGAATAATTCAATATTGATATATTAAACTAGAACTCATAGTTTATTCATACTTTCTTAGGTTTTTTTAGTTTTTTTACCAACTCTCCTGTTTTGTTTCCATCTAGAATTCCACATTGTAATTAGTCCTGTGTCTTTTTAGGCTCCTTGGTCATAATAATTTCTCAAATATGCTTTCTTTTGATGACATTGATGATTTTGAAGAGTACTGGTTAGGTCTTTTGTAGTATTTCCCTCAACTAGGATTTATATGGTGTTTTTCTCATTATTTAGCTGGGTTATGGTTTTTTAGGAAGGACATAGAAGTAAAATACTATTTTCATCACAAAATAACAAAGGTACATATTATTGGTATGACTTATCATTGTAGTTAACCTTGATCAGTTGGCTGAAGTAGTTTATTAGGGTTTTCTACTGTAAAGTAACTCTTTTCCCCACTTTCCAAATCATACTCCTGGAAAGGCAGCCACTCCGTGCAGCCTACCTTAAGAATTGGAGAGCTAGACTCTAATCCTTGAGGACAGAGTAACTATATAAATTGTTCTGAATTCTTCTGCATGGAAGATGCATTGATTTACTCTCATCTATTTATTTATTCAATCATTTATATCAATATGTATTCATGGATATTTACTTTATACTTTGCTTTAGATCAGTTATTACTGGTCAAATTGCTTTATCTTTGGCTATTAAGAGCTCTTTCCATGGCCTCTTGTGTCCCTGACATGCCAAATCATTGTGGTTTATCAGGTATTTTATCTTGTTGTTGTTTTGTTATTGATGACATCCTTTTATGGCACTACAAGAAGGTGCAGATTCAGCTTGCATGCTTTCTGCTTTAGTCCTTCCATCAGTCATCTCTATATGAGCTTCCATTCCTCTCAATGACAACAATACGAATAACAAAGATCTGGTTCTAGATTACTCGTTGCTGCTGGGGTATGATTGCTTTTTGTTCTGTTTACCGACAGCTCAAAGAGATAGACAGACAGATAGGCAGATAGACAGATAGATATGTATGTATATAAATGCATATATACTTGCATATTACATCTTAATAAGCTTAATTTTAGAACTAATTCATATTCAAGCAAAACTGGGTATAAAATAGAGAGATTTCCCATATAGCTCCTACCCACACACATTCACAGCCTCCCCTACTATCCACATTCCCCACCAGAGTGATACATTTGTTATAGTTAATAGATCTACATTGATATGCTTTCATCATCTAAAGTCCATCATTTTCATGAGGATTCACTCTTGGTGTACAGTCTATGGTTTTAGAAAAATGTATAATGGCATGTATCCATCATTATGCTATAATACAGAGTCATTCAACTGCCCCCAAGCTCTCTGTGCTTTGCCTATTCGTCTCTGCCTTCTCCCAGCCCTGGGCAACCATTAATCAGTCATTTTACTATCTCCATGGTTTTCTGTTTTTGAATATCATATAGTTGGAATTAAACAGTATATAGCCTTTCAGATTGACTTCTTTCAATGAGTAATATGCACTTAAGAGTCTTCCATGCCACTTCATGGAGTGATAGCCTATTTCTTTTTCATGTTGAATAATATTCCATTGTCCATATTATCACACTCTGTCCATTCATGCACCAAAGGACATCTGTTTGCTTCCAAGGTTTGGAAATTATGAATAAAGCTTCTATAAATAAGTTCTTAGAATGACATTTTTTAGACCAAGCAGGAAGTATAAAATCAGTCTGAGTCCAGAGGGTTTATAAAACCAAATTCTCCTTACTTTTTTTTTCTGGCTTACATTAAGCAACAAATTTAACACTGTAACTTTTCCCACCAGGGTATAGTGGTTAATTGATCTCTATTTCACCTTTATGCTTAAGGTGGAATCTATGTCACTCAGGCATGTGAAAGAATTATGTTATGTTAATCATACTAATTTGGTTGAGCTCTGGCTTTTATCTGATGTGCCAGGCAGTTAGTGAGGCCATGAAAAGCAAAAATTCTGTTGTACAAAGCTGAGCAAATACTTTGAGAGTAAAATTAAGATTTTCTGTCAGTTTGTCCTTTCTGAATTATTGCTCTCCTATGTTTTCTGATACAAAACAATGACTTCCTTGAATCCAATTTATTTATGAATATTCAAAGCATTGTATTTATCATTTTAAGGGTTTGTCAGTAAAAAGATCAATTTAGGGACATCTGCCAGAGAAGTAGAATTCAGTTTTCCTATCTGTTTTCTCACTAATAGCCTGACATCCGGAGCTAATTTTAGAGAAATGCAATATACCCACTTTTCAAAAGTGAAAAAAATGATTGCTTTGTCATCAGTGGAGTCCCATGAAGTCTTTTAAAAAGGTTTATCTTCCCTCACTTCTCCTGCTACTTTCCTGGCCTTTTCATCCAGGAAGAAGTTGATTAACATCTCTGCAATTTCAGTGTTTGACTTGCAGCATCTGTGATGTGCTCTGTATTTTTACAGAACCTACCACTTCATAATGTGCTGAAACAGAGCATAAAAATATCGCTTACTCCATATAAAATACTTGCCCTCTTCACAAGGCTAAAGATGTTGCTGACAACTTGTCTAGACAACTTAAACAGAAAGACTGTTTAGTGTTCATTTCTAATGAGACATTTCAAAAATGTAGTATTTATTGTGATACGATTTTTTCCTTAGTAGCAAAGGAAATCCACATTTTTACTGTTATTTTCCTTTAAAGGAAAACACTCCTGTAGATTCCAAAGTCCTTTAGCAGATTATTGGTTATTTTCTCTGCCAAACAGAACTTTAGACTTTAAAATTTTTATGTTCTACTGCTAAGAAAAAATCTTTAGCATAATTGCTATTTCTTAATAACTGTCCGTCATCAATGTGGAAAGCAGTTTGTTGTTAAAAGACTAAGCCAGTATGCTCCACTTTTGCTAAACTGTAAAAGTGTCAATATTTTTTGAGAAAAATATGTAGAAAACCAAATATGGTTATCACTTCCTAAGTCTAATAATGATTTCATAGTTATGGTTACTCCAATTTATCAGTCCTTGAACTGGCTACTACGAACAAAGTTGGAAGCCAAACTTTATAAAATATTTTGATCACTCAAAAATAACCAATTTCATGATTTGGATCACATAAAAACTTGACGCTGAGTAAGACAGACAAAAGCTATCCATTAAGATGTATGCTCCTCCACCCCACCTGCTCCATTAGCAAAAACTATTAGAGCACCTAGGAAGGGGTCCAATGGACTGAAAGATGCAGGGAATGATCTGAGCAAGGAGCCTTTAGGAAATAGACACAAGATAAAGTATTCCTAAAGCATCATGGCAGAATTCGGCTCTACTGTTGTCTGCTTATCTGAATAACTTGATTGCCCCTTCTTTCTTTCTTCTCTTGGGCCTAGCCTACAGTCAACCAGTCTATCCTAGTGAAGCAAAGTCAGCAAAGTAGCTAATAAGGGTCCACTTGGCATTTTTGATCAAAAGCACACACCCCTGGGAAAAAGAAAAGGCCTCCACACATTTAAAATATAAGAAGTAATAAACTTGTAGGGAGCAATCATGGAACAGAAAGTTTCTCCTAAACTAGGTGGAATAAGACCAAGGAGATTATTTATAGCTATTTACAGATCTGAGCGGGGGCATCAGTGGAGGGCAGAGCAGGGCAGGGCAGGGCAAGAAAAGAGAGTGCAGAATCCCTTTGAAAACTGGGGATTTGGATGGCCTTGCAGACATCCCTATGTCCCAACTGACAGTAAAAGAAGAGAAACAGACAGCATCCTGCAGGGCTAATGACTGTCTCAGAAGCCATCACTGCAGCAATACAGGATCAGAGGAATAACATACAACTCAGAAACTATCCTTCTAGCCACCAGCCAAACACAAATCCCCTTCTTTGCACTCACTCCACCAGTCACCGAAAGGCTGGAAGTGATAAACGCCAGCTTCCCACTGTACCTTATTTCTTTTGGTGAAAGGAGAAATATCTATTTATGGAGAGTAAATTTCTTTTCCCACATCAAAATGTGGCATAGAACAAAATAAATTATGTTGTTTAAACACAAACTAAATGCATGCTCACATCTGAGTTGGTGAATAAGATTTCCATCCATAGTTCATTAAAAGTTGATGTTGATTCTTTTCAATCCAAACACAAGACTCATAGAGTAGCCAATCTCATGCATTATAAACTAAGATCTCTTCTTTTTTTTTTTAACTCTCTTTCCGAGGTTATGAACTGAGGCCAGTAGCACAGGGATATAGAAGATATCTCCTTTTTAAAGGGTGGAAACAGAATTTGCCACTGTTTTATCAGCACACTGGTATTTATTGTACCAAAAGGAACAGAAATAAAATCACAACTGAAGTCCCTCTTGGTGACAGAACTTTGAACAACTGTAGAAATACATTCACTTCAGAGTTCTTCTAAAAATACTTAGTGAGGTAATTTTGCTTTATAAAATAATATAAAGCCATATACACAGTTTCCCCATTCCTCAAGTATATGTCAACACAGCTTGCCCTCCACCAGATTACCAGAGTTTTTCACCTCTGTTCATTAGACCGTGCCACCACTTCTGCCCTCCCACCACCATGTTCCCTGCTGCTAACCTCAGTTCTATGGCCAGTGCCAAGGGCTGATTTTTCAGTCTGCTCTTTTGTTTAACTCATCACTTTCCACCTATGAGTGAGATCATCCAGTATCCATCTTTCTTCTTCTAACGTTTTTCACTTAGCGTAATCCCCATAATCCGTGTTGATTCAAATATTAAAGGATTTTGTCTTTTCAAAGGCCTTTGTAGCATTCCACTGTGTATACGTATCACATCTTCTTTATCCATTCATCTGACGATGAGCACTTAGATATATTGGTCTATAATTTCCAATTCTTTGCTATTATAAATAGTGCAGCAATAAACATAGAGGTGTGTATATCTTGTGTTTTTGTATCTTTTAAGTAACCAGATATGGAATGACAGGATCATATAGGATTTCCATATTCAATGTTTTCCATAAGAGTTGCACTAATTTGCACTCTCATCAACAGTGTAAAAGTGTTCCTTTTTCTCCACATCTTCGTCAAGATTTGTTGTTTCCAGATTTTTTGATAATAGCCAATCTCTCAAGTGTAAGGTGTTATCTCCTTGTTATTTTGATTTGATTTTCCCTAATGACAAGCAAGGAAAAACATCTTTTCATTGGCCTGTTGGCCATCTTTGTGTCTTCTTTAGAGAATGTCTATTCAACTCTTCTGCCCATTTTTTAAAATTGAACTGCCTGTTTTTCCGTTGTTGAGTTTTATGAGCTTTTTGTATATTTTGGATATCAAGCCCTTGTCAGATATATGGAATGCAAATATCTTCTCCCAGTCAAAAGATTGTTTGGGTTTTTTTTGGTGATAATTTCTTTTGCTGTGCAGAAAGTTTTTAATTCGATGCAATCCCACTTGTTTATTTTTGTTTTTTTTTCCCTTGATGCTGGAGTTGAGTCCCCAAAGACCCTAAGGCTGATGTCATGGAACATTTTTTCCTATGTTGTCTTCCAGAATTTTGATTTTCAGTCTTACATCCAAGTCTCTAATCCACTTTGAATTAATTTTTGTGTATGGTGTTAGAGAGTAGTCTAGCTTCATTCTTTTGCATGTGACTGTACAGTTTTCCCAAAACCATTTATTAAAACGACTTTCCTTTCTCCAGTGCATGTTCTTAACTCCTTTGTCATAAAATAACTAACTATACACGAGTGAGTCAAATTCTGGTGATTCCAAGTGGATACTATTCCACTGATCTGTGTCTCTGTTATTATTACAATACCATACAGTTTTGATCACTATCGCTTCATAGTATAGCTGAATACCTAGGTGTGCGATACCTCCAGATTTGTTCTTTTTTATCTCATAATCACTTTGGCTATTCAGGGTCTTTTGTTGTTCCATACATATTTTAAATTTTTGTTCTATTTCCCTGAAATATGCCTGTGAGATTTTGATGGGGATTACATTAAACCTGCATACATATATTGTATTGTATAGTTAAGATGACCATTTTAACAATGTTAATTCTTCCCAATCATGAGCAGGTGATATATTTCCATCTCTTTGTATCTTCCTCCATTTCTTTTAGGAATGAAGTTTTACTTTGTACAAGTCTTTCACCTCTTTTGTTAAGTATATTCCCGGATATTTGATTGTTTTTGTTTCTATTATAAATGCGGTGGCTTTCTCAGTTTTATTCTCTTCTATTATATTGTTTGTGTACAAAAATGCAATGTATTTTGTGCAATGATTTTTGTAGGCTGCCACTTTACTGTATTCATGGTTTCATTCTAGTAGCTTTTTGTGGATTTTTTAAGGACTTTTCAACATATATAATCATGTCATCTGCAGATAGTGGTAGTTTTACGTCCTCCTTTCCAATTTGGATTTCTTTTATTTCTTTTTCTTGCCTAATTGCTCTGAGACCTCCAGTCTGAAATTAAACAGCCGTTGTGAGGTTTGATAGCCCTGATCTTAGAGGAAATGCTTTAAATTTTTCTCCATTGAGTACTACATTGGCTGTGGGTTTATCATATATGGTCTTAATTATGCTGAGGTATGTACTTTTATCCCCATTTTATTAGACTTTTAACATAAATTTGTGTTGAATGCTGTCAAAAGCTTTCTCTGTGTCTATTGACATGATCACGTGATTATTCTCCTTGCTCTATTTGACACGTTGCTTTACATGAATATATTTGCATATACTGAACCTTCCTTGCATCCCTGGAATAGATCGTACTTGGTCATAGTGAATGATCCTTTAGGTCTGTTGCTGGATTCGGTTTGCTAATATTTTGCTGAGAATTTTTGCATATATGTTCATTAGATATATTGGTCTGTAATTGTCTTTCTTGGTGATGTCTCTATCAACTTTTGTTATCAGTGTGATGTTAGTTTCATAAAAAGTATTTAGGAGCATTCCCTGCTCTTCAATCTTTGGAAGAGTTTAAAAAGAAAAGATATTCTTTGAAGTTTTTGTAAAACTCACTAGTAAAGCCAACTAGTCCTGGGCTTTCATTTTTAGGGAGACTTTTGTTTATCTCTTCAATTTCTTCAGTTGTGATAGTTCTGCTCAGGTTTTCCAAGTCTTCCTGATTCAGTCTTGATAGGCATTATGTTTCTAAAAATCTGTCCATGTTCTCAAAGTTGTCCAATTTATTGGCATATAGCTGTTCACAGTATTCTCTTATGAAGTTTTGTATTTCTGTGGTATCCTTTGTAGTATTCCCCCTTTCATTTCTGATTCTAGCTATGAGAAATTTCTTTTTCTTCATGCATCTAGCAAACGCTTTGTCAATTTTGTTTATTTTTTCAAAGAACCAACTTTTTATTTCATTAATATTTTGCATGGCCTTTTTTTTTTTTCTGTTGTTTATTTCCGCTTGAATTTTTATTATTTCATTTCTTTTACTGATTTTTGGCTTCAACTATTCTTTTTCTAATTGCTTTAGATGTAGGGACATACTGTTTATTTGTGATTTTTTTTTCTTGATTGCAATGAGCTTCCCTCTTACTGCTTTTGCTGCATCCATAAATTCTGGTTGCTTGTGTCTTCATTCTCATTCGTCTCTAAAGAGTCATTCGGAATCATATTGTTTAATCTCCAAATATTTTGAAATCCTCCCACTTTATTTTTATGTTTGAGTTCTAGTTTTAAGCCATTGTGATCAGAGAAGATATTTGATATGATTTCAACCTTTGTAAATTTGTTGAGACATGTTTTATGTCCCAGTATATGGTCTATCCTTGAGAATGTTCCATGTGTACTTAAGAAAAATGTAAATTCTGTAGTAGTTGGATGAAGCATTCATTATATATCTATTAAACCCATCTGTTCAAAATGATCATTTAAAGCTGTTATTTCCCTGTTAATTTTCTGCCGGGTTCATCTGTCCATCGTAAATGGAATGTTGACATCTCCCACTATTATTGTATTATTGTCAGTGTCTCTCATTATTCTGCTAATACTTGCTTTATGTATTTTGATGCTTCTTTATTTGGCATATATGTATATGCATATATATATTAATAAGCATTGTGCCCTTTTGCTGAATTGACCCCTTAATTATTATATAATATCCATGTCTGCATGTTGTTAACCTCTTTAGTTGTAAGTCTATTTTAGCTGATATAAGTACCCCTATCCCAGTTTTTTGGTTTCTTTTTTGTTACCATTCAACTATAAGATTGTCTTCCACCCACTGGCTTTGAGCCTATGTCTGTATTTTCAAAGGTGTGTCTCCTGAGCACAGGAAAAGGTTGGGTTATGTTATTTAATCCATTTGACCACTGTATTTTGATTGGTGAGTTCAACCCATTAACATTTAAGGTTATTATTGATATGTAACTGTTTATTGCTATTTGGGTCATTGGTTTCTGTGTATTGTTACAGAGAGCACTTTTGTTCTCTCTTCTTAGGTGAATTGAATGCAGTTATATTGTGATTGGTTCCCCTTTTTGTTTTCTTCTTTGTTTTTTCCCTGGAGATGTGTTTTGAGGTTACCCTGAGATGTGCATTAAGGATTCTGTGTTTATTTCCTGCTTTTATCTGAAAGCAAATGTGTCTTGAGTTCATTCTAATTGTGCACCTTTAGTTCGCTTCTCTTTCTCCCCACTTTTTTATTTTGCTGTCTTGCTGGTTTAAGTGGAGTGTCTTTACACTTTACAGTGCTTCCTTTAGCATTTTTTATAAAACTCATTTTGTGTTGATGAATTCCTTTAACTTTTGCCTATCTGAAAAATTATTTTCAATCTTTTACTTCGAAGGCGTAGAGTATCCTTTATTGGAATTTTTTTCCTTTTAACACTTTAAATACATCATGCCATTCCCTTCTGGCCTGTAAACTTTCAGCTAAGAAATCCACTAGCAATCTTTTGGGGGCTCCTTTGTATGCGACTCATTTTTCTCTAATCATTTTTAAGATTCTCTCTTCATCTTGTATTTTTGATATTTTAATGATAGTGTATTTTGGTTTGGTCTGTTTGACTTTCTTTTTTCCTTTTTTTTTTTTTTTTTTTTTAATATAACTCTTTGAGCTGCCTAGGCCTGGAGTCCTGCTTCGTTCCTCAGGATAGGAAAATTCTCAACTATTGTTTATTCAAATACATTTTCTGCCCACTTTTCTCTCTCTTCTCCTTTTGGGACCCCTATAATGTGAATATTATTCCTTCTGAAGTTATCCCATAAGTCTCACTATTATCTTTATTTTTTGTTTTTATTCTTTTTCCTCTTTTATTGTTTGCTTGAGTTCTTTCTTCTGCCCTATAGTCTAGCTCACTGATTCTACTGAAATTTTCTTCCAAACTGCTCTTGAGATCCTCTATAGAGTTCTTTAGTTCACCTATTGTGTTGTTTAGCTAATTGACATCTGTTTTCAGTTGCCTCATATCTTCATCTCTCTTTGTTGTGGTTTTCTTTTTGTTCCTCCATTGTTTTCCTGATTTCAGTGAGTATGTTTCACTGCTGTCTTAAAGTCTTCCTCAGGAAGTTTGCATTAGTCTTTTGCATTCATGTTGTCCCCTGGGATTTTGTCTGGATCTATCATTTTGTGTTTATTTCCTTGTGTCTTCTATCTGTTTGACTTTCTGTGCTTATTTCTATGGGTTAGGCTTCTGTGAAGTAATGGCCTTGTATTAGGAGGTCAAATCGCACAAAATAAGCTGGATTTGAACATCTGATTTTCTTTATCTGTGTCATATCACCTCTGGTTGGATTTGTTGAAGCTTTAAGGTGGATCCTGTGGCCTGAGAGTCCAGCCTATGGGGTTGGAATTTGCATGAGGGATGCAAAACTTTTCCCCAGCATTTTGGGGGTAATAAGTGGAAAAGTCCACCTGGAACTACCTAAGAGTTGCTGGCCCACAATCAACAAGAAAGCTGCATTTCCAATTCAACCCACAGAATGGAGCTACCTGGTAGCTGTTGAAGGTTCCTCCTTTCTGAGAGACTCTCATCTCCAGAGAAGCTGCAGTCCCCTGAAGAGTGATAACCACACCCTTAGGCCTGAGGGTAGAATATTACGTGGGCGGGTCTTGCAGCACAAGCAAAGTAACCCTGAAAGGATTAGTACTTCCCGCAGCAATTTTTTCCATAATGGCAGCATCTCATGCAGACTCCTTTGGTAGCCGCATCTGTTTACTGGGGCCCTCCTCACCCAGCTCAATGACTGCAAGTCATTTTGGGAATGATCTCTACTACTGGAAAGAGGCTTTTAACTCTGGGGACGTGTCATCTCTGCCCAGTTTTCTCCCCTGCAGCTCAGCTTTTCCCATGGCTAGCAGTCTCAAAACCATGATATGGCACCAAGACCAGTTGGCTTTGCCTACAGTTTAAGGAGGACTATGTTGCCGCATTGCGTGGCGATGCAGGCCCCATTTCAGAGTTTGAGGCTACAAAATAGATGTTTTCTAGTTGTTCTACAGCAAAGAGTGAATCTGAGTTCTTAACAGATCACCATCTTGGAACCAGAATCTGATAAATATCCTTTTTAGAGTTCTTAGACAATAACAATTACTGTATAAAGGAAAAGTGGTTTGAGATGGAATAAAGCAAATGAACATAGTAAAAGATATAAAAGTGATAAATGTCCCTGTCTATATCTAGGACAGATATTTCTCTTGAAAGCCCTGCTGTGGGTTTAATATTTGAAAGAATAGAGTAAATGAGGTATGCATATGAAATATTAAAAATAATAAGAGTTTTATTTTTAGTGTAACTGTCATGCCCAGAATACTATCCCCAAGTGTATTTCAACAGTTGTTAAAGTTCTCTGAGTCACATAGACTTATCTGTGAGGTGTAGTTACTACAATGGAGCCCAAACATTAGATGGACCTCTCAAGCATCATCTTCACACAATCAGTTCTCGACATACATGTAACACCTTTTTTATTTTATGTTTGATCTGTGAATCAGCTGAATGATCATAGAATTCCTCTTACATAGGAAAAAGTCATTTACTATTCAAAATATGTGGCCATCCTATGTGCCTTGGGAATGTCATCAAAAGTAAATTCATGGGGGGTTATATATCTTCAGATTTGTGTTTTTGTAATCTTTGGGTAAATACCCAGAAGTGGGATGACTGGATTCTATGGAATTTCAGCTTTAAATTTTTTCAAAGAATCTCCATTTTCTATAATGGCTACACCAATTTACATGCCCACCGATGGCGCCCAAGCATTGTTTTTTACTTTCTCTCCCTATGTTCATTGCAGTATTATTAACAATAGCCAAGAGTAAGAAATAACTAAGTGCTTCTTGACAGATAAATGGACAAAGAAGATGATGTATATATACACAATGGGGTGCTATTCAGCTTTCAAAAGAAGATGAAACCTTACTATTCACAACAAGAAAAATGACCATAGAGGGTACTATGCTAAAGTAAATAAATCAGATAGAGAAAGACAAATCTCAGATGATTTACCTCATATGTGGAAGATATAGGAAGAAAACTAATGAACAAAATAAAAGCCATATCCTGGACACTAAGAAAAATAGTGTGTACTCCAAGAGAAAGGGGAGGAGTGTACATAAATGGGGAAAAAGGAGCCAATTATATAGGCAGAAACAGAAATGGACTTCTAGTAGTGAACTTAATAATTGTACTGAGAAGTTATAATAATGTACACTTGCACATATACAATTCTATAATGCAATGTTGTGTCAATAAAAAGTTATAAAAAGTAAACTTATCTAATAAGTTTGTTAAAAATACATTTACAAATTAATGCATGCTAGAAACCATTGAATTTTGAATTAAAATGGTCAATAAGATCAATTTCATATTTCAAATATTATAGTTTTTGCCTTTGCATTTTTATAAAATAATTATCAATGAAATAGTTTTCTTAACATTTTCCCCTTATTTTGGAATTGAAAATCCATTTAGATAGTATTGCATTTTTCTTCTAGCTTTCTTTTTTTTCTGCCTTAATTTGGACATTGAATATTGTATTAATCACATTTATGAAATAAGGTGAAAAACCACAGAAATTTTAAATAATCATTAAAATAATTTTAAATGTTATTGAAATAACATTGTTTAATAATATTATATATAAATTCTAGGCATAAAGTATTAGACTGACATCTATATATGCCACATTATGATCACCAACAAAAGTCTAGTTTCTGTCTACCATGATAAATTAATCCCCTTTACCCATTTCACCCACTCCCTCTAGTATCCACCATTCTGTTCTCTGTTTTTGTTTTCATTGTGTTTGCTTGTTTGCCTTTTTTCTTTATCTTCTACATATAAATACAATCATACAGTACTTATCTTTCTCTATCTGACTTATTTCATGAAGCATAATACCCCTAAGGTCCCTAAGTGTTGGCCATGAATGACAAAATGTTATCTTTTGATAGCTGAGTAGTATTCCATTGCATATATGTATATGTATGTGTGTGTATATATATATATATATGTTTATCACATGTTCTCAATACATTCATACATCAATGGGAACTTACGTTTCTTCTGTATCTAGAGTTTTGTTAATAATAACACTGAATGCAGGGGTGCACACATATTTTCAAACTAATGTTTTCATATTTTTCAGTTAAATTCACAAAAATAAGGTTATTTTATCATATAATAGTTCTATTTTTATTTTTAAAAATAGGTACAAGCAGGAATGAAGGTGAGTAGGCATGCAGGGAGAGGGGGAGGAAGAAACATTTTTAATTGTTTATTTAGTTGTTCATCTTGGTCATCCCCCCTTCCCCTGGCCCCAGGTTGTAAACTCAGGTCCTTTGTCTTTACATGCGCTGTGAAGTAACTGGAGACTTAACATCTGAAACACTAGGATGTGCCAATACAGAGTCTTTGTCAGGCTGTGACTGTCCAGCCAGGGTATATTTTTCCATATCACCTGGACTCCTCTCCATCCTGTCTGCATCTAATTGAGGTCCTAGTGACAAGTTCTTGGCATGGAGATGCTATGGAAAGTATATGTGTCATTTCTGAGCCAAAACTTTTGAAGTGCCAGCCTTCTCACTTATTTACCCTTTCTACTGGTCAGGTTAAAAAAGACAAGGCTGAGAAAATTTGCAGTTAGCATCTTGTTAGCATAAAGCATGAAACGCATATGGAGAACTAGGCAAATTTCAACTCTAATCACAATGTTGAAAATTATTATTAGACTTTAAATGAAAAGTTTTTTCTTTAGGCAATTTTCAAAATACTATTCTTGAAAACTCTTTTCAATCTGCGCATTAAACTTCTCATTGTTTTTCTCTATCCAACCCATCCATTCTCTATTGACACCAAAACTAAAAAGTAAAAAACCCAATGAAAATCTGAATACATAAGCAAGCAGAGATTTTTTGTTGAAAATTTTCCAAGAAATCTAGAAATTACTTAAGCAAATTATTTTTTTTAAATTCATCCGTATATCCTTTTTTCTGAGAAGCCTGTCTCCTAATATTTCAGACCCACAATTAACATTAGTCATGGGTAATGACTAAAATTTGAGTTCAAAATAGTTTATCTTTGACTTGTAGAGAAAACATTATAATAAGTCAACTAGTATGAGGATGTTCTCTAATGTATTAGATGTGTGATATCTACCATAGCACTGGAATTCATCACTCTACCACAAATTTGATTCATCAGTATTTCAACCTATTATATCTGAAGTTATAAACAAAAGATGTCTCCAAATATTTGAATCATGTTCAATGGATATATATACAAACAACTCCCAGGATAAACTGAGTTCTATGTTCAAATTGTCTGTTTCTTGTACTTTATTCTTTGCTCAAAATTTTTTGTCTGTTTATGTTGTATGTATACATATATTTTATATATTAAACATTGTTTATATATAAATGTAAACATATTTGTATATATTACATGTATGGTTGAAAGAGATACATGGATAGATGTATGTGGAAAAATGCATATTTTTGAGTTGGAGAAGAAATGGACGATTATTTGATTGCATATTGGTATCTCTTCCCATGTCAACAGGCACTTTCTGAAGAGTGCATTACAGATTCTTTTGTCTGGGAGAGCGTTCTCCCACATACAGCCTTTTCTTCTACCCTCATCCCTGTAACAATGAGTCTTACCAAGAGGTAGAGTCCTCACAGTTGTGCAACTGGTGTTACTATCTATCCCTGTTTCAGACTCAGCATGTGTCCCTTATTCTGCCTAAATGTGTGCATCCTGGGACACCTCGCCAAGTCTACTGCTACCTCTGTTTCCAACAAGTAGTGGATGGAGTTCTTCATTCTGTGTATAAAAGGACCTTGGGAAGTTCATATAACTTGTATAACTGCAAGAGGGACTTGCTGGCCCCAGAGGATAACGCCCTGGACTGAAACTTATGCCACACTCTCACCCTGTGAAAGTAAAGCCTTGTTCCATCTAGTACTTCACTGCACTGTGTTTTCCTTGGCAATTCTAATGCCCACAGGCAGTGGGCAGAAGAGTTTCCATTGTACTCTGATAATAGGCAATGGATGCCACCTGCTGGATATTCTGTATGTAGTTCAACATTGCTCTCTACAGGTCTAAATTGAGTCCTCTCATTCCAGCTGCCTAATACATTAGCCTTACATTGCTGGGAGGCCTTGTGGACCACCCTTAAGTTTTCATTCCAATGTTCTTAGGAAGTTTGTCAAAGAGATTATAAGCCATCCATTGAAGTTAAACAATGATCCTTGACTCCGACCCGCGGAGCAGTCAACTGGGGTCCGGAGATCCACCTAGAACGGATGAATGGGATAGGACAAGAGGCGCGAAAAATGACAGCAAGACAAAGAATTCTGATCAAGCTGCAAAATTTATTAAGATGGAGGGACTTATATAGGGAAGGGAAAAGAGAGGAAGTAGTTCTGATAGGTGGTCCCTGTGTGTGTC